>OZ018310.1:12081372-12196298 GCA_963969455.1 Arge pagana | reverse complement strand
AGATTCAAGGCTTCTGAAAGTTGGCTTTTGAAGTTTAAAAAAGCCCATCGAATAGTATCAAGAAAAATAAATAAATTTGTCACTAGAAAAACTTTGGACAGTGAGTCAGAACTCAAAAGTAAAGCAAATCAGTTTGTAACTGACATTAAAACAACTATACCTATAATTGGAGTTGAGAATTTATATAATTCAGATCAAAGTGGATTCCAATTGGAAATGCACTCTGGAAGAACGTTAGCTGTTGAAGGAGAGAAGCAAGTGCAATGTTTAGTACAGTCAGTTTCGTCGACAACTCACAGTTATACCATTCAACCACTTATATCAGCTACAGGAAAACTCCTATCACCTCTTTTTCTGGTGTTAAAGGAGCCAAGTGGTCGATTCGGCCCTATCGTACAAACAACATTATTCCGTGCAGATAATGTACATGCGGAGGCATCTACATCTGGAAAGTTAACTACAAGTAAGCACACTCACAATAATTATTATCACCAAACTATGATTAATTGAATGATTTTATAAGAATATCTTGTAATTTCAGACCTTTTTAAGATTTGGTTAGAACAAGTATTTTATCCGAATGTGGGTCATCACTCTGTATTGTTACTTGATTCATGGAGTGGACACTGCGATGCAGTAATACAGGAAACAATGCCGGAAAACAAAATAATAACTATAAAAAAAATACCAACCGGTACAACAGGAAAAATACAACCACTTGATGTGTTTGGGTTTCGCATATGGAAAAATTATGTTCGACGTATTTCTGATAATGTAATTTTAATGAATTACGATTTAAATCTGCATTTGAGGAATAACATTATCAAACTCCAATCTTTAGCCCACAATCAGCTATCTTCACCACGATATGAAAATCTTTTTAAATATTCCTGGTACAAAAGTGGTTATATTGATGAAAAACCACAGGAATTCGTTAATCCCGTAGATTTTAGTTTCGGGGATTCGTGCGACATACGATGCGGAATAAGCGGATGTGAGAATATTGCTATGATACGATGCGGCTGGTGTAAGAAATCATTATGTTTCAAACATTTCTATGAAGATTACCATTATTGTCATGAATTTATAGAATAATACACTTTCAATTAAGAATTTGAAAAATATTCATTCGCAATAGAATTAGTTCTAGTTTTTTGTATTGAAGTTTTCTGGGTCAGTACATGTGCAGCTGAACCTGATTTCCATAATTGTTGAAATAAAAAATCAAAAATGAGACCTGTGAGCACTTTACTTTGAAAAAACCAAATTGATTTCGAATATTTGAGTATTTTTATATGTACATAATATGAATACGATTTTCCGAAGTTGATAACTTCTGATTACCACGAACAGCATTCTGTACAATGATTCGTTGGTGCTTCAACAGAATCAGGAAAATGATGCTGTATTGTATCTTCAACTATTTTTGCTGCGTGATCTTTGTACTGTTCTTGAAAATGTAATGTCTCTTCGATAATCATATCTACGTCATTGAAATCATTTGTGGCACTTAACAGTATATCTTTAATCGATTCTGCTAACTCCATTTCTCTATGATTGGCCGTTCCATCTTGTATTTGAATATTTTGAAAAAACGCGGATAATAAATGTATAACAGTCAAAGGATTGATTCTCATTGTTGAGTCCGGATGGAGGAACAAACCTACTCAATGCTTCTAAAAGACTACACTTATTCCCGAGCATGGAGTTTTACGACATATATACCCGACCGATGAGTAACGAAACGAATAATCGAAACTGATAAGCAGTATCGTAAAAAATTATCGGACGAAAAGACGAATTGATGGAATAAAAAATCACTCGCGAATCATAGTTTATCTTGACCAAGATGATTCATTTTATGAAGAAATTATTGCCTCGTGATAAATGACTTTAAATATAAGATATTCGATATCTCAATTCATATCTTATTCGTATTTCTCTTGAGAAAAACATTTTCTTCATTATTGCAGATGACCAATGTCTGAAGGGGTAGTAACCGTGTTTGGGGAGGGTTAACGCGAAATCCTCGAACACGTCAACTTATTTACTTCATTTCACAACTCAGAATATTTACTTTTCAATTTTCAAGTCAATATTCGAATCAGTACAACGAAAATATCTTCGAAAAATGTGGTTTTTCTGGTATAAAAAATAGGGGTTGCAACCCTCGTGGGCATAACAATGTCTAGTAGCTCCGCCTTGCCGCAAAGAGCATTTTTCATTTTGTTCCGTCGCGGAATACCAATTAGAAGCAGAGATATTTCGAAAAAAGACTTTAAGAGTGAACTTTGAGGGTAGATTTCACCCCCTAAACGGGCTTAAGAGCACGTATAACAAAATACGTGTCTCTCAAAACATATCTCATTCGTATTTCTCTTGAGAAAAACATTTTTTTCATTATTGCAGATGACCAATGTTTGAAGGGGTAGTAACCGTGTTTGGGGGTAGTTAACGCGAAATCCTCGAACACGTAAACTTATTTACTTTATTTCACAACTCAGAATATTTATTTTTCAATTTTCAAGTCAATATTAGAATCAGTACAACGAAAATATCTTCGAAAAATGTGGTTTTTCCGGTATAAAAAATAGGGGTTGCAACCCTCGTGGGCATAACAATGTCTAGTAGCTCCGCCTTGCCGCAAAGAGCATTTTCCATTTTGTTCCGTCGCGAAATACCAATTAGAAGCAGAGATATTTCGAAAAAAGACTTTTTGAGGGTGAGCTTTGAGGGTAGATTTCACCCCTAAATGGGCTTAAGAGCACGTATAAAAAAATACGTGTCTCTTATTTTTCGATGTTCTACAACATATATCAAAATCATTGAAATCGGTGAGTTCGGGTTCGCAAGGTTTCCTTGTAAGTCGATCGACAGTGATTGACTGCTATAGTTATTGTCGAGAAGTAGCCGAAGTCATCGCTTCGAATTCGGAAATTTGTTTGGGAGGTATTGGAAAAACTGTTCAAATTGATGAAACATTTCTGACAAAACGAAAATATCATCGCGGAAGAATTACGGAGCAGGTGACAATGACTGTTGTTGGATTATATCGCAAAGAAGACAAAGTCGGTCTTTCTGCCCGGGTCGATGCCAAAAGCAAGGCTGATCTGTGGCCTTACATTAGTAAGTTTATTGCTAAAGACATAGCTCAAATTTGTATAGACAGTGCAAAACAATACCATGGAATGGAAAAATATTCGGTGAAGGAACAGTTCATTTGACAACGAATCACAGTATCGGCGAATACGTGGGCCAATCGAATGCTTCAAACATCATTAACGACTTGGAGAATCAAAACAAAATGCTAAGACGTACAATACTTTATCGAAGAACGCCGAAGCTGCTTCACCAATATATGGTATTACATTATTATAGGCTACAACAAAACCTAGAAAAGGACTATAAATAGGATCTCGGCTCCCAAATAATGCAATTCGTTTTGCATATAAAACGAGTATATTCACATATAGTTCACGGCATAAAACAACCGGGACTTAAATTGCGAGAAATTGATCCACGAACGGTAGAATCCGAAATGTTAGAGGATGTATTTCTTGTAAAGCGCGCCGGATTTCAAATAATCGATGAGGAATTCGAAGAATCTTCTGCAGATGAAAGTTCTCAGGAAGAAAAATCGTCCGAGTAAGATGAGACGATATGAAAACACATACACGAACACGCACGCACGCGCGCGCGCGCGCGCGCACACACACACACACACACACACACACACACACACACACACACACACACACACTAAAATAGCCCTTTTCAGAGCTAGGAGTACTGAGCAGATAACCTCCACGTTGTGTATTATGGGTAACTCAACTGGTCTGCAACCAACAAATATTATCCACGCATTTTTCTAAATATGATTTTTCGAAGCTTTTGGGCATTTTGAGCCCATTCATATTGAAAACTGCGGAAAAAAATCACTTTTTGCCCTCGACGCAGTGTTGAACAAATACTTTTTCAACCTCGGCTGCTTGGTTCGTATTATTTGTGATGAACTGAAGATATTATACTCGTGAGCCAGGATGAATTGTGGAATTTTCGCTAAAAGTGTGGATATTTCGTTAAGGAAGCCGAAACAGCAAATTATTTATTCTTGAAAGTGTTATTATTTTGGTCCAAATATCAAGAATCAATGATCGAAACTTGGCGCCATATAAATCGTACTCTTGCCGTTCTGACTTACCTTCGAATATTTTTACGTATTTTTCAAGGTCCCGGTGGCTTGATTTTTCTTTCACCCACTCGTCCATGTTTTCAACGCGAATTTAAATTGATAAATACAGCCAATGGGGATAACAATGGGGATTGCGATATACGCAGTTAACGCGGCATTACTGCGCAATGACAGGAATTATTTAGGGCGGTAGATGCTGGTAGCGCATATCCGCTGGGATAGGCGTGACAGATATCTAAGGGATCGCTGGAGCGCCAATTTTGAAGCTTACCGCGGTTATCCTATGCAGCCTTGCTCGGAAGCATTTTAATTTGGCGTTGATGGTCATACGGATAAGGACAGCGACGAGCTGCCGATGGCTATCCAAAGGACGATTGTTGCAACTATCCTTTTTGGTCAGTGAACAGTGGATTCGCCGTAAAATACGAAATGTGTTGCAAGATCTGAAAATGCAATCCTTTCTTGGTTCAAAAATACACTTTTTATAGAAGGCATGTCTCAAACAACTATTAAAGTTTCGTTGAGAATTAAAGTCACAACTGAGAACTCGAGATTTATTATAATTACGTCGCTTGCGTAACTCGTGTCGTCATCGAACGGTCCATGAAAATGACTTGATTCTGGGAGAAATTAGAAACCTTTCACCGTTGAATCGAGAACTCGATGTGACCTGAACTTTGGTCAGTTGACAAATAATTCCCTGGAAACCTTGTAATTATTTCATAGAATGTTATTACGTGATTTCGTCTGCTCCGAAATCCTGGAGATTGCCGAACCACGAGACCAAGATCTCGGTCGATCTCGATCCAAGGACGTCGTAAACTTTTGTTAGGTCAGCGAGGTTCCGGTTCAGTTGGCTTCTAAGATTAACCAGTCATTTTTCTACACCAGCTCGAAATTCTTCGGCCGTGGCTCTCGTCTGGTAGCCTTTGATCTTTGATCCTTTCGAGCTTGTTTAAAAAATGATACGAAATAGTCTGCCGCGTAGAATCAGAACTCATCGTTTTCGTAATTGCATTTTTTTAACTCCCCGCTTATCTGATTTCAGAGAAAATAGAAAGTTATTGTAATCATCCCAAATATGAAAAGTTGAGTGTTCACTGGATCTCCACGTTTTCGCATCAAAATTTGCATTCCGCGGTTATTAGGCTCTCGGATCACGAATATGAGGTCAGACCTGCTAAATTCAGAATGACAATGCCAATATGGTGGCCAAAAATGTGAAAATATCTTGATTCTGATGAAAGTTTGTACTCGCACGTTTTCGGGGTCGCTGATCACGAATCTGAGGTCAGATTTGGAAATTTCCAAATGGCGAATCCCATAAGGTATTAACAAATCTAGAAATCTAAAAATGTTAAGAGTTTGAAAAAAAAATAGTACACATAGGAATTTTGGGTAATTAATAAATTGTGATGATGAATAACATTGATTCGAGGACATATAACGGGAAGTTTAAAGGCTGACTTACTGTCAGCCAAAACCCGCTTGTTTACTCACGATTAGTCACGTTTCGAGGTTTCTGCTCGAGTTTTGATACGACGCGTAATTCAGTGTGTCCGATTGGAATTCCCTCGGAATGAAAGGAAAGAACGATGGGTGAGACAGCATTTTGTGAAACAGTTACGTGATTCGAGAGGTCTCGTGGATTTTCTGATTTTAATAATAATAATTTTCTCTGGCAGGCCGATGCCCTCAGGGCGAATTGTAAGGTAACACCGAGAGCCTCGAGGGTATGTCGTGTATATTTCCTTCTCACTGGCAATTTCACCTGGAAGTATTTTTTTCGTCGTTTAACTCTAGTTTATGACAACGTGTCGTTCACCACGTATCATTTCCCTCTAGTCGTTGCAATGCGAAGTTACAAATGTAGCCTCGAGTAATCCGTTCGAGTAATTTGTCAACGTACGATCGAACTAAAAAAAAGATAACATTTTAGAAAGGTTCGCGAGAATTTTGCCGGCGACACTGTATTGCTCTATGGGAAAGACGTGATATTTCACGACAAATAACAGCCGAGTCTACGCCGATCCCAATCTCTCGCGAATATCACTCGAGCCATTGTATCCGGTGCTTATGCAATCATCCAACACCGTCGAACAGTCCACGATAATCGAAAAATCTTCCACTCTCCCGCGACTTCATCGAGGTATTCGGCGGACGAACGGCGACCTTTATCGAAAAAAAAGTAGAACTGTTCGGTTATTCTAGCCTCCTCAATAAGGAGTCTCCCATTCATCACCCTGCCACTCGAAAAACGTTCGCTATCATCGAGAGCGTAGAAAGATGTTCGAGACAACATTTACCATAGAACGTTTCGCAAACGAACATCACCTCTGTTTTTTCGAATGAGATCGTACGTTTTACTATTTAATTTATGGAGAAAAATGTCTCACCCCAAGTGAAAGGACTTACAAGCAAACCCCCCCAACTGCAACTCGCCGATTGTAATGATCTTGATGTACGTTGCAGAGCATAAGAAAATAAGAAACGCGTATTTTTTAATGCTCTAGCACGTTTAGGAGTAAACGTGATTGTCAGCACGTATAAAAAAATACGCGTCTCTTATTTTTCGAAGCTCTGCAACATATATCAAGATCATTAAAATCGGCGAGTTCGGGTTGGGAGGGTTTCCCTGTTAGTCCGAGATGAAGAATGGGTCGTATCTGGAGCTGTGTATTGTTTAGGTTTGCCTATTCTAACGTTCTGAATCCGAATCCTTTCTCAGAATTGCGCCACAGTCTTCCGGTTCTCTGTGAAATGGTGAAAATGTTTCTGAAAATCTTCGGACGGTGAATACGCAAAACATATGACCGACGTATGTCCTCGTTTGTTAGCCTTCTAATTGAGGGGATAGGCGAATTAACTGTATAACTCGATTTGTAACGCTTTTGAATTTATGTAAAAATATTAATCATCAATCTATATTGAACATGTCAAATTGAGAGTGAGGCCGTTGTGCAGAATAATTATTCGGTAATTCAATTATTGAAGAATTTTCACGGACAAATGTCATCGTCAATAATTGAATGGATGGAGCAAATGACGGTATGACTCTAATTAAAACAGAAAGAAAATGAAACATGTAAGATCACTGATGGAGTTTGTTACGAGTGACGCGCATTCATGGTATATCAATATCTTTGAAAAAATCATATCCAAAGTCACATCAAAACGTTAATAACAAAACTTCAAACCAGCCTCAAAAAATAACGAGAAGGTAAAAAAAAATGAAAAAAACTTCATCAACAGACGCACAAAAGACAAAAAAAAATTAAAAACTGAAAAAAAATCAAAAAAGACAAAAAACGTCGATAAGATCGGAAAAGGATGAAAAAAAATATTTAAAAATCTAGCAAATGATAAGCGTTAAAAGAACGGATGCAAATGCCTGATAAACGTCTAGAACACGGATAATTGACGTACACACGGATAAAATGCGTATCATATTCGTACGAGTTGTAATTCTGATAAGCTTTGCCGACGTTTATGAAACGGGCATTTTCGCGTTATGAAAACGTTGATTTTTAGTATTATACGTTGAATGTTTATTAGGGTGTGCCAAAAAATGGACTATTTTTTTCCTCAGTTACCCTTGAAACAGTGTTTAAAATGATGGAAAAAAAAATTCTAATAGTTTGAGCCCTTAATATTAATATTAAAAAGCGCCTCTTTGCGATTTTCAATTTCCCATTTACCATTTCTCAATAATATAGGAACATTTTCTCTTTAACTTTTGAATTTTTTAACTCGACAAGGATTCACTGTTCAAGGGTACACAAGACATATTTTTGGAGGGAATTGAACGCCCTACAAAAAAGTTTCGAATCAAGATTTGCGTAAGTCGAGGCGTTTCGGAGATATCAAGCGTTAAAACTTCAGCTGTTCAAAATTATGACTTTACTAGCTGACACCCGCCCGCTTCATGCCGCATACCTAGAAATCTCATCCAAATTTTCTACGGTAGAAGCTGCTTGTGCAGAACCTTTATTGTATTTGCTAGATTTCACCGAATTGCAATACTCAACATTGATATGAGCGTTGAAAGTACGTGACAAAACAGGATTAAATCATACAACCCATCGATTGTCGATATCATTGCCGTTAATTTTAATTGCTATTCCACCATCTTCTGGAGATCGCCTCGGATACTGAGGATATCCATCTTCACCTGTTTGAGTTTCTTTCAAGAAAGATCTTGGGTACGTTTCAGTGCAAGCACCATTCAACGTACATGGTGATTTGAGGTTGAAGACTCCACACGGGCCATGAATCATCATTGATTTAATAATTTCATGAATTATATAACATAAATTCATATAACATAAACGAATATATTATTGTATTCTTTTGTCTCAGCGTCAACTTCAACTACGTAATGAATATTAGTAATCCAGTTTATTATTTTCTTCGCTTTTGAATGTACTTCTTTAAAAAAAAAAAAATACAAAAAAAATGTTCGAAGTTTTCTTCTATCTTTCATCGTGATTTTACCATTTTCTATTTCTGTTTTACCATGGCAATGGTTACCATGGTTACCATACTATAGTCCGTGTTTAGTGTGAATTTATTTTGGATCGGATTGCGTAAAATCCGATCCTAGATTTCTGTGTTCTTAGTACGCGTCGATCGGATTGCGGAAAATCCGATTCTAAATTTGAGTTCTTAGTGCGCGTCTACATGGTAAGAGAAGTAACTATGTTGAATTTCAAGTCGATCGCCCCTATAGATTCGGACATCTCGTGATGAGTGAATGAGTGAGTGGGTCAGTGAGTCAGTAAGTCGTATTTCGCTTCTATATGTGTAGATATACAATATATATGTCGCTGGAACGGCTCGACTTACGCAAATCTTTATTTAGACCTTTTTCGTAGATCGTTAAATTTCCTGTAAACAATGTACCAATTTTTACGATACGTTTATTCGTTAGAACGTAATAAGATTGAAAAGAGAAATTCCTGTGTTATTCAAAAGGGAAATTGAAAAATGCAAAGAGGCACCTCTTAATATTGTGTTAAGAGCTCAAACTCTACTAGAAATTTTTTTCTATCATTTTGTACAAGATGTTAAGGGTAACTGATGAAAAAAATAGTCTTTTTTCAGCCACCCTAATGTTTATTGGATACGCATGTTACTGAAACAGGCGAAGTGTTACCGCGTATAATTCTGTGAATCTTTGAGAAAAAAAGATTCCAATCGCCCGTTATTATCTCGATCGTAGTATTCGAAGACAAGGGATACCGAGGTAGAATAGTAACCTTGGTATAATTCAGTTTTTTGGGCATATTATAGGCATATACAGTGGAAGAAGTGTAGATCCACCGTAGCTCGGATAATCGAAAAACTCGGATGATACGAACTAAAGTAATACACACATATTTTTTGGTAATAGCAAATAATAATTATACTTTCGACTTCCAACAAATATAAATATTTGAATCACACGAAACATTGTGGCGAGGACATGTTAGAACAAGCTCGGATCATACGGACTACCTTCCGAAGCGAGGCGAAAGCTCTGCGCCACATCGCATGCCGCTATAGCCCGAGAGACGTACGTGGTCGCTTGGAGATGTTGGCATATATAAAAGTCTTAGCACTTTTCTTATACTTTTCAACGCCCTGAAAACAATGGTGCAAGAATTTTTGCGCTGGGTGTCGTGCAAAGGGTGGAGAAAATGGGTTAAACATAAAAAATGTCAATATCGCGATAACGACGAGGAAAATGTGAAAAAGTTTCAGACTAAAAATTTCAAGAAAAAATAGACCATTATAAAACTATGCAACTTTTTTTCTCTAAAATTCATAGGTACGCCAGTAGAATTAATTTAAAGTTATCACAAAAACTTTATCACGACACTTAAAACGATCATTTGCAGTTTATCGTAACACTGTAAATTGCTTCATCAAAAAATATGCCACTGAAGGGTCCAGCACTTACATTACTAGATCTAGCAGCGCAGCACGTAAAAATAAGCAAATTCAAAGTGCTCGAGGACAAACGAGAAACGTGTAAGTTTTGTGTAATGATTTTTCACTGATACCCTTACAGTTGCGAACTGAAAACAATATATGTATCTTTTGAAAATAAACACAATATAAAGTTGATCAGCAAATATTAATTACTATAATTTAAATTGAAACATATCAACCTAGACAAATATCATACAGAAGCGTAAGTTTTTAAACATTTAAAAACTCAACTTTCTTACATGATAAACTCATTGATACCGATTTATGTATATTTAGTTTGATTTAACCATATATTTTAACTATTTATACTCAAATAAAAGCCATGTACAAACATATTGAAATCACTTTATACGTAAAATAGTTAATTTTATACGGCGCTTATTTAAATATGATCACTATCATTTCGTTAGGATTCATGGCTTTCATTTTCGCTACATCTTCATCTTCATTTCACCAAGAAACGCAGGTCATCTAAATTTCAATACATTTTTTGAGAAAAAAACATAATCCGTGGGTCCACGTTGGATTCAAGTTCCGTGCACTGAAATGCGTACGGAATACTAGTTACATCAACTATTTATCCTAAATCATAGTTAAAATCAGTCTTTTTGAAAAAAAAAATTATCGCCAATGATGAAAACATGAGTGATTTTATAGAACAACAGCGAACAGCCCGAGTTTTCCATGAGTTTTTCGGTTTTGCAAATTATATTTGCATAGGAATCGTTTCATCGCTTTCAAGTTCTTATAAAAATACTGGAAACTGTGGGAACTTTATCGATCGACCAGAGTTTAGTTTTTCGATGAAAAAGAAAGCAGTAATTTATCCTGAGTTTGAATCTAAACATGGACTTTTCGCCTTTCAGGTTTTGAAGATTTCAACGATGACTCCGAAAATTTGCAGAACTAGTCGAACATCGTCGACTGCATTCGAGATTTGGAGTCTTTGTTATCGTATACGCCATGCAGACCTTTACTAAAAAGTGAAGTATCCATCGTCTTCCCAGGATTCGTAGTAACGGTGCAAAAGAAACGAGATAAACAATTTTCTCGACTCATTCCTCTAATTAAATAAGTCATTTTGTTAATCAAGAAAATAATATTGTTTTGGCTGGATCATTGAAAGATCTGTGGTCTGCGAATTTCTTTCCGCAGGCAGTACATTTTTTCATAGACTACCTGCATCAGAGACTCGAAGAAAAAACCGCTTAGCCCTTAGTTTTTCGCGCCGAGTCGAATTTCTATCTCATGATGTTTGAAACGTATGTTAAAGATGGCTTTTACAACTGCTCCGCGTCGGTGAGTGACGGAAACAATGTCCTTGACCGGGAAAATATGTCCCGCCTTCACAATTAAGCATTTCATCGAATTACGTCATTCGCATTTTGTCAATATCAGCAGGTCAACAGTTGATCATTTTGACGTTTGATTTCAATCACTTTTTTTTACCAACCGATCGAAGATGGAGGAGGTATAGACTTGGAAAATAAGAAAAAAAAACAAAGACAATCGTTCGTGCAACAATTACGAATCCTCTCGTTACCTTGACCAGAAAAACGTCGAGGACGTAGGGTTATTGAAAAGTAAGAATCCGTCAAATATTTAGCTACTCTCGAAGATCTGGTGGTGGGCGAACGGGCAGTCGCTGCTGTACCATCGAAATCAACGTGTGATCGAGCTGGTGAAATACTGGACAGAAAGGAATCTTTTAATCAATCGTCCGACCACCTCGCGCACAACATTTCACGCTATACCAAATCCAATCGTGCATTCTCTCCTGCTTTGCGCAATTCGACGTTGTTTGTTGCTCACGTAACCCGACGCTCGTACATGTGGACGGTAGTGACCTAAGATCGTACCGGCAATTAAGGGGATGATCCAGCCTGACTGGTTCAACAAATCGATTTTTTTCTTTTTTGCATACATTCCTTTCAAATATGGTGTAGGATATGTGAGCGAAGTGATCTTCCGATTTCGGGTTGAAAAAATCGTACGATGTGCTCAAAGTGTGAATAAATAGGTCTGATAAATAAAAATTTCGCAGTCGTATCTTTATGTAGTTCGTCGAAGAGAAAAAGCCCAAACGAAGCGTAAAAACAAGCCTCCGCACGGCAGGACCCACTTAAATTGATACGATTCATCGTTATGAAGAGGAATAACATAACCAAGTGCATGCTTTCGAAACGATAACTCCACACACTGATCAAAATGAGATAAAAAAATATCTTACATTCTCGAAGCCTGGAACGAGCTTGCTCCTGTGGACCCGCAAGATCCAACGTCAAGTCCCCACGTGGCGAACGTTGATCCACACTCCGACGTCGACGGTTCAAAAGAAACCGGATCTAAAAAAGACGTGGCACCAAAAATACCTACATCTGTGAAATTTTCTGCTGGTACTTCCATAATTCTCAGAATCTCAATGGTACTTATCCATAAGTTTGACGATCGGATGCAGGATCGACGAGGCTTCCGACAGATAAAACTTATCATGGTATTTATTGAATATCCAGTCGATTATTTTTGAACGCATAATAAACGAGTTCCGTGGCAATAATGATCGACAGTAATGATTCATCACGTTCCATTGTATTTAGAGAGCTCGTACTTTCACCGACATAAGTAGAAAAATGATTGCTAGCCACATCTGTTCAAAAGTTTCTGCTCTATAATAGACTTTGGAGCCCTAATTTCATTTTATGCGAATCTCTTGAATCGTCATAAAAATCACGGCTCCTTATGATTCATTTGCGATTATTTCACACCTGTTCTCTACGTTCTTCATAATCAAAAGCGATACGACGAGTCATTTTTTCGCGTGATTCCGCAACAATTCACGTGCCTTTTCCAATTGCTCGTCACGTGTACCTACATTTGAGACGCGGTTTACGATAGACGAATGTGACGAATGGATCAAGTTTATTTTCATCGGGACCACTTTCATGTCGGAGAATTTTGTAGATCTACATCTCTACGTGGTCGAATACGTAACGTCGAATTGGAATAGATTCGTATGTTCAGCTGTTCACTGCGACGTTCTCTTATCTGTTTCATCGTGCGGACATTTCCGGATCCATAAATTAAACTCTCATATTCTTCGCGGACCTTGGGAATCTATAACGATAGTGAAAGTGATTGCGTTCGAACGTTTTCAACTTTGGCGATTCGTCGGAGTGTTGTCCGTCCCGTTTTGCAAGTGTCTCGAACTTTTTTCGTGAACATTTCAAATCAGCCCCAGGTGAAATTGAAATCTTGGATGATATCGTAGGTAGCATTCGCGGCTCACATATATTTATTGAGAAAAGAAACTTGCTCTCGTAATATTATTTTGCCCAACTCAGATTGTATCCATTTTTTTTTAATTCTCGTGTCACTCCGCCGCGAAATTACAGTCGAATGGTTTTGCTCGTATTTGAATTTCTGCACCAGCTACGTTTTTGTCAATTATTATTCATGTAATCGCGTGCGACTGGCAGGCGCCTTTGATACTGTACTAAGGACTCCGCACTATCCTTATGGGAGCTGGGTTTCGTTGAATTTTTTCGAACATGGGGGAAAATGTAGGTTTTGTCTTGCTGGTCAGAAGTGTATGTGAATACAACGGTCAGAAATGCTATCTACACCTTGTAAATGTTGTTTTTTTTTTTTGAAGAATTTTGTCACTTTTGATCTGAACTTATTGAGAAATAGTTTTTTCCCGCTCAATATTGTTTTTCACGATCATTTGCGATGTGAAAATTTGCGATCAAATTTCACTATTTATTAGAATTTGTCTGATCACAGGAAAAAAAGAAAAGAGAATCTGAAAATGATAGAGCATAGTTTTTCGAAGATCGACGATCGTTGATAATTTCTTATAAATCACATTTTTCTCACGAATTTATCGATCCTTTATCGTTGGATAACCCAGCGAGAGATTGTTGATAATCTAGGCTTTTGAGTAGAGTATGTGAATGATTACTACAGCCTACCGTCGTTTTCATCGCATATTTTCGGAATTAGTCATCGATAGAGGCTTTAAAAACGACTATTTTGAATTATTTTTTTGGCAGACGTTTAATTTATTTTGTAAAACAAATGATACAAACTTATTATATTATGTATAAATGAAAAATTTCAAAAAATAAAATTTATCGTTCATCGAATTATCGCCATATTTGTTGGACCTCATCCCACAAGTTATGCTTTGCAGTGTCCATCATAACATTTTATTGGATCATCTAAAATTAGTCAAACAAAAAAGATCATTAGCTAGTTAATTCAGTCCTTCGATCGAAGCTTTATTTTTATATTAACGTTACGGGGACCTCTGATTGTTTACTTGCGGATTTTAACACTGAAACGCCCCAGGTAATTACCTATAAAACGATTGAATTTGGATTTTTTTAAAATCCTAAAAAACTAATGATTTTTGTACGAACCAGGAAAATGTTATGATGGTCACCGCAAACCATGACGGGGGGATTCTGGAAAATCTGGCCATAATTGGATCCACAATAAATTTGTTCTTCTTCAAATCTTGACGAGATAGAGTTGAAAGATAATATAATAACTTTGTATCATTTGCATTATAAAATAAATTAAACTACTTCCAAAAAAAAAAAATATTTCAAATAGTCAATTTTACACGATTTGTGACGTATAGTCCGGTTTATCCTACTCGTCGTGTGTCATCGAGTAGCACAATTTTGGGAGTGACTCGCTTCGATGTGGTCGAAAAAATACGAACACAGAAACGGAACGAAATTCCAGTTTTCAAATCCGCGAGATTCACTGGACTAAAAAAAACAAACAGAAAGAAACAAACGAATCGACTTTTGAACCTACAAAAAAAATGTCAGCAGACGCGTCGTCACGAATAAAAATATCGCGATGGAGTGTTCACGAATAAATAGCTAGGATCGGTTGAGTTCATTGGCATAACGAGATGGGAACGTTTCGCAGCATCAAAAATCAATTTAGATTTCTTCGTCTGCGCAGTTTCTTGCTCGCGTTGGATCTGTGGTAAGCGAATATCGATTATGATCGCGAAATGTAATAACATTGGGCGAAAGGAGTTTACTGGAGAAGTATAAATCGCTCGTTCGAGTATCACCGAAGAAATATTTCTGGTTTTGTAATATCGAAGTAATCGTTAGATGATGGTTGGGCCTTGAAATCCTTCGTAAGCGATTCGAATCGAGTATTAGAAGTACTTCAGCCTTGAAATCAATAAAACTAACAAACCGAAAATAATAATGCCGCAACCTCGTAATCGGCTCATCAATGGATCACCTCAATTCAATTTTGCACGCTCCCGAAGTCGATAATTATTATAATGATCATGTTCAATCAGAAAGGGAAAAAGACTGCGCGCTCTGTGCAAAGGCATTCGTTTATATTATACATTAACGTTGGATGTTTTCACAGTCCAACATTCGACCAATTCGACGCCCGATTGCTCGAGTAAATCGCCAATGTCAGATCAGATCCGTTGTCGATGGTAAATCAACTGAGAAATAAAGTAAAATAGATCAACGGATCTGCAGAGGAATGAAGCCCGAGAATGGATCATCGTGGATGATTTTTATTGCACGACACCAAAAACTCTATTGACTCCCTGAAGACTATTCTTCTGAATTTTGTGTGCACGTATTTTTCGCATCGATGCATAGTAGTCTATTAGATGATATATCGGTGTAACGATATCCGTGTACCGCTGTTTGCAAATGTAATCTGCCCTATTGCAAGAATTCCTTCGCTGTGGTGATATCGAGCCTTCACATACCCTCTTCGTCGGCTCTAACGAATAACAGCACCGATTTTTGACGATACACGAATAAAAACACCGTACACATTTTTCTTATCGATAAATAATTTTTTATTCATATTTTAAGTATGTAATACCAACAAAAAATAATGTGCCAAATACTAATTATAACCCTCAAGTGGTAACGTCGGGTTAGTAGGCCCCTGCCGAAATCGACTGTATCCTGTAGCTCGAATTTTTCAAACAATTAGACTGTCCGAACAAATGAAAAAATCGGCAGTATAGCAATTAGTTCTCAAACTACGATAGTTAACGAACTAACATGAATTTTTTCAGATCTTTTACAGCACTTGAAAATATTTTTTAAGCACCGGAAACGAGTGACTCGACGGTCCCGTTTAAGGGTACTCAAAATGACGTTACCGCTTAAGGGTGAATATATTAATCGATTCGAAGCATATGCAATTTATGTTCAGTTTAAAAAAATACTTACCTACATTGGTTTAATACAAAAATCTGTAGACGCTTGTAGCTTGTGAGATGTAGTTTACATTCCCACATTGTAGACTCGGTGGGATAACTGATCCCAGAAATTCAGCTCCTAAAATTCGCTTTTACCTTAGAACGTAACAGTTTGTTGGGAAGTTGTTGTTCCAGGCGCGAAAAAAGCTGGGATAACGGATACGGGGCAGGGCAAATATTAGATCCGCAATAAAATGATGAGATGCCGCGATTGACCCTCGCGTTGCGAGCTAAGTGTAGGAAAGCGTTAAGAATTTCAAGGCGCACGCCATAAATGATGTGAGGATAGCAACATAAAGCACAATCACAATCGCAACCCTCTGACTACGAAACGATCCTCCAAATTCCATCAGCCGTAATGGCAACGTGAAATTCACTATTCTTCTCAAATTGCCAACGCGTGTTTATTACCGACTTGGCGAATCGATTGAATGCACGTGACGTAAGCGGATACAACGACTCACGGAGGTCCCAATAAACAAGCGAAGAAGCTACAAATCCTGGTAGATCTTACAATTAGTAAAGGATGAGGAAGTATCGAGCACCTACTAATAGTTTGTATGAAAAATAGCAACGAGCATCCTTTGAGTTCACGTGTGATGCGCGAACACCAAGAACACCCCGCGCGAATATAAATCCGCGTCAAGATCGGACCGTTGACCACAAAAACAGAACTCGAATCCAGCATTAACGTGTGTTTTCAATATATTTTCTGCGAAGATAATCGTATAATGATGCTCATTCGGGCTCACACGTTTAAGAATATTTTTGCGAGCGTGTAAGTATACACCGTCGAATATATAGATGAGAAAGACCTTGCGGATCGTCGTTTCTAGTTAGCATATTGCCGATCATCCGTCGCCTACGAGACTCTCGATGTAGTTGCAGTGAAGAGTGAGAAACCAATGAATAAATACTGGGTAACGTTAGGTAAGCAAATCTGTGCTTTCATTGGGTGGGGTGACTGACGCTTCAGTTTGAACCTGACCATCGTCAGACTCGCGTGAGATAATCCATCGATGTGTATATATTTGTCGCTCGCATCAGCCGGCTGCCGGTACGTTTGTTTGACGTAATTGATCAATTTTTCCGGAAACCTTTGCAATCATTTGTCCAAGTACCTACCAATTTTCTTCCTTCATTCGATGCGAATCGGCGGTTCTGGCAAATAATAGTACCAGACAAAAATGACCACAAATACAATCACGAAACCGAAAACTGCGACGTATGACAGTACCGTTCACATTTTTTATTCGTAAGCAACTTTTGTGTTCATATTTCGCGTATGTAATAAGAAAAAATCTTAGTGTTGAATATAACTTAATATATTAGTCAACTCGAGGTATATGCAATTGGGATAACTTATTAGTTTGTATTATTCGCTATTGAAAGATCTTCATTGTATTTTTACCCGTTGTTTATGCGTTTGACCATAATTGGTGCAAATATTTATTAAGTAAAACGAAATACACATTTTTTGGTGTTAATATTCGAGATAGAATTGAGTTTGGTTGCTTTCCATTCGAGGGAAACATTTTTCGTGGAGTTTTCGGTTGTACTTTACGCGCCGAGTTTCTTGGTGCTATTATTCGTTAGAGTCACCGGAATGTTCACTGTGTCGCGGAAGATCCACGCGTGTTTCGAAATATTCAGTTTTCGCGAATATTTCTCCGAGCCACGGGTTCATGCAATCTGCCTACGATCTACGATCTCCGAAGATACTGCAATCGATTCGAAGAGCTGTGAATAGTTAGTTTGGTTGAAGTTTGCTGAAAGAACGAACAATCGTTTTTCACGTGAAGTTTTGAGCCGCAAAAAAATACGTTGAAGCATTTTTTTGTTTGTTCGTTTATTATGGACAACGCGTGTGGGGATATAACCAAATGCAGAAAATCTAATTAGAAGTATTTCCTAGTGAAACGCTCATATTATAATATTACGATACTGTAATGTCAAGCATTGTTGATAAAATCGAATGAAGTAACTCACTCGATGTACCTTGACAATCAATCGAGTTGTGTCGTGGAAGGAGGATTTATGAATATTTTCAATGAAAAATGAACGAGAAGAAACCATCGTTGTGGTATTATTGTATTCGTTGTTTAATTTTTCGGTCACTTTTCGGTGTAAAGTTGGTGTGGTAGGAGTATCGTTGAGCAATGAAATAGTGTGAAGAGTAATCGATTTAGGTTGCGTTAGATGCAACATCGCAAATCACGCGTGGACCACGATGAATAATCGACGAATAATTAATCATCCGAATAGTAATTATCATATCATTATTATTCGGCAGAACGATATAACATAATAAATGTGGCGTATCGATTCACGCGATATGAAATCAAAACTTTCGCATAATACACGATCATACCGGATAATGCGTTCGAATTCCATACGTAATTTTACATTTAAAAGTTTCAATTTTGAAGTCCCGTTTATGATTCAGCATCGGTATTTTCTCATTCGAACAGTATTGCGTACTATAAATTTGCTTCCTCCGAAGACATCATCTTAACCTCGTATATGTCGCAGGCACATTGAGAAATGTGGCATATAGCAATACGCTTAAGCTCAAAGAGTCAGCTTTAAGAATGAATGATGTTTATTTGTGAAAAATTGAATTGATTAACAGCAATTTCATCTTTAATATAAAAATAAGTTCCATGTTAATTACATCGGAAACTACAATTAAAAAGCAACCTCATAGAGTTAAGCTACGGCGCCCATCTTTGGTGAGGATTTTTTTACATTAGTTGGACACATTTAAGAGGGCGCGGGCAACATTTTTTTTATCGAAGCACCTTAATATGTAGCGTAACTGTACCCGCGGCGTTGTCCGCCTGAAATTCAGTTCGCGACTATGAGAATATCGGTTGAAAATCAGTACAAAAAATTTACATGTTCCTCGTTTGCTTGAGCAGCTCGAGTTTGCTTATTTTTACGTGCTACGCTAGTAGATCTACTGATGTAAGTGACGCATAGTCGGGTAGCATATGTTTTTGAGAAACAATTCACGCTGCTACGATGAGCTGCAAATGGCATGTGCTGATTGACGTTTGCAGTTCATGTTTTCGCGATTGTCAATTGTTAATTTTGAAATTATGTTTAAAGGAAATGCTCTTTCAAATGCGTGTACGTCTCGGGCGCCACCTACTGACACGTTCCGCTGATTTTCCCGGCGTTGCCTGGGTGAAAATGTATTTGTGGTATTTTAAATGTGGTTTGACTGGTTAAAGTCTCTCTCGCCTTCACACTCGCGCAGCCCATCCCACCGGTTGTTTTTCTCTTTTTCCCGTTCATAACATTTGCGAAAGTGCAAGCAATAAATTGACAAAGTTTCATCTCAATCGGACGAATAGTTAGCCGCGCATAAGATACGAACAAACAAACAATCATTGATTCTTATGTATAATCTATAAAAGAGCTTCAAAATTCAAAGCTCAGACTGACGTATACATTTTTTTTAAAGGTATATAAAAAAAACGAAATTGTTGAAATAAGACGTAATTTGGTTCACTATTCAAAAAGTTATGGGCAAATCCGGAAATTGATATATCTCGAGCGTGTTATCAAAAAAATTTCAAAATTTACCTGAAAGGCTTATTTGAAGGGTACAGAAAATGTCAAAGAATTGTGGAAATCAAAAATAAAACTTGTTGAAATCCCTGCGATTTGGCATGGAATGCCCTATTTAGTGGGGTGGTCCTTAACAAGGATGTTTTAGAATTGTTAGGCTTCCAGGCGCTCCAACGCTTTCAAATTAGAATGAAAACCGATTTTTTAAAAAGCACCCTGCACAAACCTCATAGGAAAGGCTTTTCTGTCGAATGGTTTCAAAATTTGAGAAAAGGTATCTGAGATCATTTGGATTCAAAGTCTCCATCGGCCCGAAGCTCGCCTATGACTAGGTTTCGAGATATGAGGGTTCAAACGCGAGCCAAACGATGGATTTCCAGATCACGGTTGTTTGCCTTATTTTTATTTGGAGATCGGAATACACACGTACGTACACACACAGGCACACGCGCACGCGCACACACACGCGCGCGCGCACGCACACAGCCTTACGGTTCGAACATATCCTCATCAAATTGCAAGACATGAACAAAATGTTCACCACTCTTCACTCCGTTTTTTACATACTGTAATGAACACAGTTGGATATTGACAACTCCAGTGGTATTAGAATAATAGAACAAAATCGACATTGACGTCTGACGATATCCTTTGCTGACGACACATCTTTATATCACACACACATACACACAGGCGCGCGCGCATGTGTGCGAGCCCGTGTTCCTGCGTGTGTTTATGTACGTATACGTGCAAATAAAAATAAGATGAATCTCCTGTCGATCTACAAATAAATATAAAAATAATAAGATAAATAACCGTGATCAGGAAATCCGTCGTTTGACCTGTGTTACTACCCTTAGATCTCGACACCTATTCATAGGCGAGCTTCGGGACCGTGGAGACTTGTAATCCACATTATCTCAGCTACCTTTTTCCAAATTTTGAAAAAGTTTGACAGAAAAGCTTTTCCCATAAGGTTTGTGCGGGGTCCATTAAGCTCCGGATATCATCTCTAAGATACTCCGCTCTTTCACCAGAGTTTCCTATTGAAACAATATGCGAAAAACTTCTATTGTTTTATGAAATTTTATAAGTCGTTACCGAATACATCGCTAATAATGAAAAATGCATATTTTTATACAAAATCTATAACGTGCTCTATAAAACACGAATCTTATAATTTTTTGTTAAATATACTGGTTCAAGAGTTATTTGAGATCAAAATTCAATTTGTATAAAATTGTTAATATTATCACGTAAATTTATAAAATAAAGAGTTGTATGATAAAATAGGTTACATATTTCTTGTAGGTTGTATATGTATTATTACAACAATATTTTTAAATATTCTTGAGATATTCGAGAGCGACTTATAAAATTTCAAAGATATCTTTTGCATGTTATTTCTATATGAACTTTTGTGGAAAAGCAGACTGTCTATGGTTGATACGAGGGCTCAAATTTGTAGGGATTTTTTTTCGTCAATTTGGAAGCCGTTAAACGTGTGAAAGCATAAAAATTCGAAAACAACCCTATTAAGGACCACCCTTATGCGGATATATTGCGAATCGGTGACAAGTTTGTTGCGAACATCCACTTTATCCTAAAAGACATCGCAGCTATTTGATTAGAATAGCGCATGAAAATTGGCTGCCAACAATTTAATCTCGCGAAATGATAAACACAATGCCACGATCATCGATCGAGGTATCTCGAATTGTCTAATCAAGAATTATATTTGAAGAACTTTGAAATTGAGGGATTATTGGAATTCGAAGGGTGAAACGTTAGAAGAAAACTTGAACAAACCGTCGACGTTAAAATTTAAAAGTAGTTATAGTTGCAGTATTTGCGTTCATTTTTGACGAGCATCGTTTCACAAATTCGCTTTTATGAAGAATCATGTTGGCTTGAAAATGTAATAAAATGACGAATCATAAATTTCCCAGTACGTACAAATCGCGTAAGTAAAAATCGCGAGTTCGTAAAAAATTTACGTAACCTGCAATAAAACGGTGCTCATAATCTGGAAACTTCGGTACGCGTGTATTCTGTCTAAAAGTTGAACACATCAGAATTCAGTTTGTCGGAATTGCTGAGATTTTTTCGAGTGGAAAATGAAACGATTACGAAATTGGGAGTTCGATTGATCGTGGCAAAGGAAATGAAAGGTAATGATGGCATCAAACACCTTCCAACTATTTATCTAACGATAAGTCCAAAAAAACGATGTATAGCCAAATCGGATATCGTCGATAAATAATTTCACCTTCAACGGTTACGTACGACGTGGTGACCGCGCCAAACCTATCTGGGGCATATTATACCCCTACCACGAGATATCCTGTGTTCACAATTCCCCGGGGCCTCCCTGTTCGTACGCTCTGACCATTTCACCTCACATGGGTTTGGCTTGGTTCAGGGTTTACTAGCGTAGCACCGCAACACCTTTGGTTCAGTCCGAATCGCGCGACGGCAAGAAACAGTGGTAGAGGACTTCTGCCTCCTGGAATCTTTTAGCCACGGTAGTTGTTCTCTCGACATTGCCATCCGATTAATTCTCAAATAACTCGTCGATCCTCGAATTAACCGCGCATCAACATTTCACTCCTAAATCATTTTTTCCCCCGTTTTTTAATTTTTTTTTCCATCCGCAAAAAACGCTCAATCCTTTTTATGTCCCTTTTTTTACATTGACTTGTTGCTTTTTTCTTTTTTCTCTTTACAACATTAAAATTCACGAACGTTTTGTTTCGTTGTAGAATTTGAATTGCCGAGTATAAACAATAGGTACTTGGTTCAAGTTCTGTGTCACAAACGACCGCAGGGAAGTGGGAGACCGGTATGAAGCTGCTCTCATTGGTAACCCTTCTGGGGTTATCCACGCTTGGATACGCCGCACTACGTGAGTTTTTTTGTCACCTACACATTTCTCGACGCTCTTCATCGCGACTGACAACGATCAAACGATAATCGAATGAAAATCACCGAATCTCTCTGACCTCGTCCCATATTTCACTGTCAAGCTTCGTCCAGTACATTTTAGACTTATTTCTTTCCTACTTCAACCAGTGAGACAATTTTTAACTTCGTCAAATTATTCTGTTTCGCTTCATACGACTGTGATTCTTATGAAAGAGAGATTCTCGATTTCTTTGACTGATCGTTATGACGAAACCAAGTATGAGCACATGGTTTTTCACCGGTTTGATAATTTATTGTAAAGTCCGTCGATGCCTTCATATTTCATTTCGATCTGTGAAATTGAGATTGGACGATGGTTGCGGAGTGAAATTAATATGCGTGTTCGTATAGCCCGTAATCAATGACCAGACGAGTGGCGAAGATGAGTCTTGGCTGCGGTAAATCGCGTGCTTCGAAGAAGTTATATCCTAAGATAGTTCGTAGTTGGTTAAGGTTGAATTGCGCCATGCGTACAACTGGAGCAAACGTGTGTGGGACAAGGACAGCACCGTGTGTGCCTGTCGACGGATTTGATCTCTTTCCCTCCCCCCCCCTCTCTCTCTCTCTCTCTCTCTCTCTCTCTCTCTCTCTCTCTCCCTCCCTCTCTCTCTCTCCCTCCCTCTCTCTCTCTCTCTCTCTCTCTCTCTCTCTCTCTCTCTCTCTCTCTCTCTCTCTCTCTCTCTCTCTCTCTCTCTCTCTCTCTCTCTCTCTTCTCTCTTCCCCCCCTCTTCCTCCCCCCTCTTTCTCCACCCCCCCCCTCTGTCTCTCTCTCTCTTCCCTTCTCCCCCTCCCCCTCGCTTTGGTCGCGCACAAATTTCCAATCGAGGAGAAAATCAGTTTTCCGCACCCGTGTCAAAATGTATTCATCAAACCTTCTTTTAATAAAATGTTTCAATTTCTGATGCTCGATAGTTTGTTTCAATAATCACAGAAGTGAGACGTCGTTGAATAATCTTTGTATTCACTTACCGTCTCGAATAACAAATCTTCCAGACTCTGTAATCGATTATTATAGAAATGCCGGAATGTCTTTTAGCGATGATCTCACGATTACTTCTTCTAGAAACTTCTAGTATGCGTCTAATTGCAAAAACCGATCCTGGCAATTGACGACGCGACTACTTCTTTTTTTTATCTTTCGATGCTTTCTGCAACCACTCTTTTTTTTCTTTTTCAACCATGAACGATACCGTTTCATGAAAGCGATGCAGAATATCTATCGTTTCTGATTCAATTACAATGAAATGTGTAATTACAATCTGCGCAGAGAATAAATCTACCGTCGAGACCAAACGTGTCCAAACTTTCTTCTACTAATTACCTACCACTCGCGATACTCGTAATTCGATCCTACGCATCCAGGCGTTTATTTTCAAGCCCGTTTATCGTGATTCTTGCTACAATTGATAGTTTCGCATGTACGATGATCAAGTATCTCGAGGAATGAGATCATTTCTTGGACAACACATTTTCTGAACTGCGTCAGTTCTGGGTAATTTTTGCTAAAATTGTCGGGTAGTATAGCTCCGCCGGGTTCGGACTATCTGAGAAAACTTTGACTTTCACGGCACATTCGTCTCGGTTCTGTGTATGAATAGAGTCCCTTGATAAGACAAATCAGTGTACCTATTTGTGATTAATATTCGGTCTCCGCGAGCAACGTATTCCCGGTTATTCCTCCAAATGACAAATATGTCTCGATCGGTGCTTAGTAATCCCGAACTTTTGGAACTCTAATGCTCGTGCATATATATATATATATATATATATATATATATATATGCGTAAAAGAACGGTGTGAGACTGTTGCGTCAGGTGTATTTCGAGCCCACGGAACGATGAGCGTACCTTGCTCGCATGACCACAGGTAACACGTCGATTCATCAGCATGCGAAAAGATACTGTCGCTCCAGTAATCATCGGATTTACATTTGGTTTTTATCTTCGCACATTTCCATCACGTGGCATGCTCTGCGTTTTCTGTTTTTTCACAATGATAGACAAATAATTCAATTCCGCATAGCGTTATGAATGCGTTTCATATCTTCAATACTCGATTACCAAACCATTCGATACAAATAATTACCCCACTCGCGACACCTTTTACAGAAAACATCTTATATAAGAAAAATCCTTCGATAAGAATCTACGGGAAAATTATTTGGACGAAACATTGATAATAGACTATCCGTAT
Organism: Arge pagana; assembly: GCA_963969455.1. NCBI lineage: Eukaryota > Metazoa > Arthropoda > Insecta > Hymenoptera > Argidae > Arge > Arge pagana. The sequence continues at coordinate 12,171,128 of OZ018310.1, read as the reverse complement.
CATTTTGAAGCGAACGTTATTCGGCAGATTTTTTCTCAGTCATTTTCTTTCCGAGGCATATTATCATTGATTCTGGGTGATTTTTTCTGTCGAAGCACGGTTAATGCTATGGTAATGTTTTTACGGCTGGAAAAACTTTAATTGAAAACGTTCAATTCCGATGACGCGTTGTGGTAGAATCGTACGTTACGATACGTATTTCGAGAGCTGTAAAAATTGATAGTTGTGCTCTTTCCCAAAGCTCTTCGTTTTCCGGATTAATTTATTCATGATGATATTTGAGTACGAGTCATTTTTACGTCTGAAAACGCGTCTAGCGCCAACTTTCGTATCGTGCCAACGATAATGCTTAGGAGAGTACGAGTATTAACAAATTCTTGGAAAATTACTCTTACGCTCCGTACCTTTCGCATGTTTCAGAATGCCCCGTGCAGAAGAATTCTCCAGGAAAGGAAATACTATGTTACACAGCGAGCAAAGATCTGAAAACGCTGACAGACTCCATCTGCAGATGTACGACGTTGGTACATCAAGGATACGAACTTCATAATCTTTCCAGCAATGGTGAGTGATTTACAAAATTCATTTGTCCTCGAAAAAACGATGCGTTTTGAACATTCGACCTCGGTGCTGATATCGCTTACGCAACGGAATGAATTTGACGAAAAGCAGAATTTTGAAAATAAAAATATTTCCAATTCGCACTGTTTTCTAAATAATTGGGATAATTTGAAATAAATACGATTATCGAGGTAAGAGAAATTATTGGACGATAAACCGATGCAGTTTTTGAAAATCTGCCAATAAAACCAATTCAATACTTTTTACAAGCGAAAAGTTCCATCGAGCTTTCTCATTTTTGTAAATTACTTGAGAGCCGAGCAACGATGTCTGCACGGTTTTCGCGAATCAATATCATTACCACGAAGTATCGATATATCTGCTGTTCGGTAGCGATCGTCGCGTAAGATTAAAGCAAGCATCGAGCAATCGCATACTCTGTATAACGTCTGAAAGATGACACAACGACACGGAACTTTTCAACCGCTGAAATGATATTAGATATGTGGAGGTTCGTCGTTACGTGGAAAGTTCTTATGTACCGATATGCAAAAACGGATATCGTCTAATACGGCGCAGGTATCGTAGGTTCATATAACGCGGATCGGGTGTCGATTTCCGCCAAGAAACTGCTAACTCTTTGAAATCAACGCGTTGTTATCCGAAGAATCGCGATCAAGCGGTATCTATTACATGAATAATATTTTTAGTTGTCATTTATCGATATTTCTCAACGACTCGTCCAACTTTTTTGAAATATTCCAAGGATTTCAATTGTCCTTCGCGGGTAATAAATAAATAAATGAATAAATAAATAAATAAAAAATAAATCAATAAATGAATGAATATGTTACGATCCGAGCGGCTGAACCCTCAGTTTCCGAAAATAGTAGGAAGCGGCGTGTCGACTGTGGGGGTCGTTCAGGGAAGTGATGGGTTCGATTGAATCTAGACGAATGATTAAAGAATCTACTAAAGATTTATTAAAAGGCTGTTCATATTCCCACGATCTACAATAGGTAATTAAAGCGACTCGACTAGAGGGAGTAATAATGGGGATATCCATGTAAAATGGGTCAGAGAGTGTCAACCGAATGACTATCGAAGATAACGGTCAGGCGATGACTGTCCTTGCGGTCCCGTCGGCTAGCCCTCGACGGACCGCGTAGTGATGTCCCTATCAGAAAAAGGAGCCCTTTTGCACTGACCGCACTATTTATTTATTTATTTATTTATCTATCTATCTATCTATCTACCTATGTATCTGTCTATCTATCTATCTAGTAGTAGTAGTAGTAAAATCCGTTTTATTCCCTTACGGGTTTGTGTTTTTTTTGAGGTTTGCTCCTCTACATTTTCCTTAGATCTAACTTATTCTCTAGGTCGTCCCTGACTCTGCCCCTACCCCCTTCCTCTCCTATCACCCTCCCTATTTTCCTTGCTCTTTCCCTTCGTTTACCTCCCCCCCTGCTTCTTTTTATTTCCTTCATTTTTCTTATACCGTTCCCTCTTCCCTCCAGAGTCGAAAGCACTACTTCCTTCCCTTCCCCCCTCCCTCCACCTGTGCACCTTTCCAGCACGTGCTCCCATGTCTCTTCCTCATTGCCACATACCCTACACTTTCCGTCTTCCTCCTTTGCCCAATAATTTGCTTTCCTCATCTCATTCCCTAATTTAAACCTTGCTATTGTTTCCATTTCCTTCTTACTTCTATTTCCCTTCATGTACCCTGGTATCCCTATTTCTATATTTCCCTGTATCATCTGTTGTACTTCGATTCTCTTATCCTTTCCCATCTCTTCTGCGCTTGCATTCCCGCATCTCTTTCCTCCAGCTCGGCCGTCATGACCCTCCCCTCCCCCCCCCTCTCCTTTCCACTTCCCTCGCGGCATACCCCCTCTCTCTATAGAAGTTCTCCCTTTCTTCCTCTCACTCCGATCTTCCCTTCTTTCTCCCCTTTATGCTCTTTTCTATCTATCTATCTGTCTTTTTGATTGATTGATTGATTCTTTCGTTCGTTCGTTCATCCGTTCGTTCGTTCGTTCGTTCGTTCGTTCGTTCGTTCGTTCGTTCGTTCGTTCGTTCATTCGTCCGTCCGTCCGTCCGTCCGTCCGTCCGTCCGTCCGTCCGTCCATCCATCCATCCATCCATCCATCCATCCATCCATCCATTCATTCATTCTTTTATTTATTTATTCATTCATTGATCTATTTATTTATCTATCCATCTATGTTTTGTGAATGAGTGTGCATTGATACGTGAAGTAGTGGATTTATTTCCGGAAGAACGTCATTTTATCGTCGAGCTCGTAAAAAAGCATCATGCAACTCGATTACAATATCCAATTTCACGAGTCGTGATAAAAAGTAACGCACTGAATATATTGAAACTACTTCGTTATGATTTTTATTGATTCGAAACCGCCTTGATGTAACAAAAATACGCGTTTTAATTAGAATTATTAAAAAACTGACATTTTCATCGAGTCGGGAGAAATTTTTCCTCAATTAGAAAAAATGTAATCATTCTCTTTACGACACGCTGTATAAAAGTGGCTTTGTGATGAGGTTCGAGATACTGGCACGACTCGTACGATCGGATTTGGAAAATTTGGATTTTCGCGTAATTTCGCACGTGGATAGGCACCATGAAATACACGAGAGTTCATTACAACCACGTGTTTGATAATATATAACTGTTTTGGCAACTCAGTGATATGACGATTCGAGCAGTGTTTAAATCGAACTCATTTCCGTCTCATTCCTTGCGCTACCTCTTATACTCCTCGCTCTTGTCTTGCATCTGAAGAAAAAACTGTACTTTACATAACATTGACAATAATTGTCATACCTATGCTTTATCTTTTTGTTCTGTCTGCATTCCCGCTGTCCAGATCATATTGTATTTAATCGAAGAAACAAAATGATCTATTTCTCAATATTCATTACCGTGAATGAGTATCCTAATTTCTCTCTCTTCTATCCTCTATCACTAATTCACGGATCCCACGTCGATGATCCAAAACCTATGAATATCTCTCAAAACAGTAACGATAATGAGAACGAAACATGTCGATCCACTGTTAAGTGAAAACCCACGCGTCTACCTGCGTTCACTTATGGTAAAGTACCGTTTGGAATGAACGATCTAATCCGGATTAGATGTAGTCGTGTAGCGCATGAGTAATCATTACAAATTGATCAGCGTGATCAGCGTGATTCATTCATGGTGATAGAAATTGAATCGGTATGACGATTATTTAGATCCGGTAAGGTGCAACGATATTGCACGACCGTCTTTGCTAATGGGATTCGGAACAGCAAAATTAGCATTGATTTTCCTGAATCGTCAAGTCATTCATCATGCATGCAACTGTCAATGAACCGATGGCTTTGGGCGTGAATGAAAGTGAGTCGATATAACAATTTTGAATTCAGAACGGTATGAATATTCACGAGCAACGTCGATATCGACACCAATAACACTTTTTCAGGTCTCTTAACTGGCAATGGAATAAATCAACGACAGTTATCGTCCTTGGGGTTATTATTTACCAATTAACGTAGAAGAATTGAGCAACCCGTAAAATTTAGCTACGAACTACATATATATTCAGATCCAGATCTCGAAAAATACAAGATGACTACTACGATCAAAACCTTGAAGATTTGGCAATGAATAGACAAGTTTCGATATAATCTGCGTATTACCATAATTTCGAGCGATTTGCAACGGATATAACCGAAATGTTGGGGAAATCGAGTTACGAATCACAATATTTCAATCCTTGGGATATCGTACTTTCGATCCGCGTGCCTAAATATTGAAAGTTTTCAGTTCGCAAAGAATACGTCTATGTTTTTTTGTATTGTAACCGAAAGTAGGAGGGGCCCCCAAGACCTGTTTTTGGGCCATTCTATTTTGGGCTGAAAAAATCTGAATTTTTTAAATTTGTATCTACCAGCAATTTCGAACCCTAAGCGGAGCAACACCCCCCCCCCCCCTTTTCTCCTCCAGCTTCTTAAACGCAAGGTGAACCATCAATTACTAAAGAAACATTCAAATAGCTCAGACATGCGAAGGGCATCCAATTCCTGTAAATCTTACTTACGGAGTGTTTTTTGGGTCGGTGATCATGGATCTGGACTCCGAATCTCGAAATTCAAAATGGCGGATCCAATATGGCGGACAAAAAATCAAAATAATTTCACAATGCATGAATTCTTGTGCAAAGGAGCTTTTGGGTCTCCGATTATGAATCCAAAGTCAGAATGTTGAAATTCAGATGGCGGATCCAAAATGACGGACGAAAAATTGAAATGTCTTCAAAATATATGCATTCTCGTGTAGAGGAGTTTTTTTTCGGTCTCTGATTATGAATCTAAAGTCAGAATCACAAAATTCGACATGGGACATCTCATATAGCGAATAAAGGAATTAGGAAAATCTTCAAAATCCTCGAATATTTATGTAAAGGGGCTTTTTTGGGTTATTGATTACATTTATGTCTCTGAGATCACGAAATTCGGAGTGGCTATTCAAATATGCATATACATGTGGGTATAATTATTAATTTTTTCTTTTTCGCTTGGTTCGATGGGATGCTTATTTAAGGTGAGTCCCGTTGCCTCTCACACTTTCCATTTTCCGTAAGCTCTTGAGATTGAATTGCAAAACTCTAACATCAGGTTCCTAATCAGAGACTGAAAAACTCCTTTGCTCTAAAACTCATGACCTTAGAAGTCATTTTAATTTTTTCGTCTGCTATATTGGAGCAGAAGGATTTGAAAATTCAGACTTCAGATTCACAATCGCAGACCCAAAAACCTCCTTCGACAAAAATTCACGTATTTTGAAGGTATTTTGATTTTTTGTTTGCCATATTGGACCCGCCATTTTAAATTGCGAGATTCTGAGTCCAGATCCGTGATCAGTGACCCAAAAACACTCAATAAGTAAGATTCGTAGGAATTGAATGCCTTTCGCGTGTCTAATATCCATGAATATTCCTTTAAAAACTGATAGTTTCGTCTGCGTTTAAGGAGTTGGTGGAGGAAAAGGGCGGCGGGGGGCGGGCTTGTTGGCCCGTTTAGGGTGGTAACGATTCAAAATTATTAAAAAATATTTAAAAAAATCTTAAATTTCATCCCAAATTAAATTAGGCCAAACCCGGGGTGAGGGACCCTCCTCCTCTATAAATTTGGTTATTTGCCGTTTATCAAAATGACTTCTTTCGATTGACTTTAATTACTGGGTAATGCAATCTGGCTGTTTCTGTGATTCCGGCAACTTTCTCCTCCATTTTTCAGTCTAGCCTACGTTAATAACGAAAGTTCAAGCGACATTTTAGAGTTCTCAAATCAATTTTCTAAATTCTCTTCTGTATATAATCTCTAAATTGAGGTAATTTCTGCGAATGACGTGTGTAATAGAAAAACATCGCATAATTGTTATTATTCTTGGAATTGATTGTTGAATTTTCACTCTGTCCTTGTATTCTGGAACACTTGATGATGCATTGCGAATTGATTTTGTCACGTGCGTGACATTCCAAAGTGTGCACTTGCGTCGCCAGCGCCAGACATGGGTGTTCCAAACGTCGTGAGAACATTTTGTTCTGATAAATCTATTCTTTGAAAGATCGTTATCCGACGTTCCATGAAGTTCTCTCGCGAGCAGATCTTTGATTTGAAATGGTAGTATTTCCAAATATAGAGCGTTTCGACGTCAACATCGTGAAATACAACGCGCGCGTCATTGTATATCATGTACATATTAGACAAAAAACCTATTGTTCCAAGAAAATCCAGTCTCCGTGAGAAAATATTTCTGAAACAACGATATGCATACAGTTATGGTACGAGGTCTTGCAAAAATACAGACGAAAAAAAAAAGGAACTCGATCAAATCTAAAATGTTTTAAAATGTCCTCTTTGCGACGAAAAAGGTTCAATTTCGAATAAATAAATAAATAAGTAAATAAATAAATAAGTAAATAAATAAGTAAATAAATTAATAAATAAACAAATAAATAAATAAATTACCGCGCAAGAAACTTCGTGTATTATTCTGATTCGCCCTTATTTTAATTTTTCAGGTCTCCAGGAGTTGACGAAATCTGTGAAAGATGCGAATCCGGTTATTCAAGTAGTCATTTCAGTGATGGATCCTCAGAATACGCTGAAGAGTTCCGCTCACATGCGACAAGACGCTTCTGCTCGGCTTGCCAATATCCTGTCTGAGGTAATTAGCACGGATTTCAAATCATCATGGGTACTTCCAGGGAATCTAACAACCGATCACTCAACATTTGACAGAAGACAAATCACACGAGCCAAAAGAAATGGGAAAGGTCGAATGGTTGAACTGTGACATCATCGGAAAGTCGAAGGTTTCGGAAAGGCACGCACCTTTCGCTAACTCCTTCATCTCCGCTGAAACCATTTCGGGTTTGAAGTTTCGAAAGGCGTACCTATGCATATCGTGAAAAGTAACCATTCTCTCCTGATGAGCGAAAGTCGAACAACAAGCCGCTCGTTTTACGAAATATTGATCCCATTTTTTCGGAAAAATACGTTCGTAATAAATTACACGTCCAATTCGTTCCACCGAAATATTACTGGAACATTTTTGTTTTCGGCTCGCCGACTCGCGTTCGCAGATTCACAAACCCACGATCTTAATTGAAAATATGGTCTCGAATTTTCGGCCCTCATTTCAGAATGATGCCTTGAAAATTCAGAAAAATACGACCGAGTTTCGTCGGACTTGGAGAAAGATTCAAATCACTGTACATAGAAAACGGGCTTCACCTATTTTTTTCTTTTCTCGAAGAAATAAGAGTAATAGTGCGTGCTTTGTCTGACGTCCCTCATTACTGTTAATCCAGTTATCAATAAACATTTAGAGAATTTTTTTTGATCAGCTAGAATTTTCATTTCACTTCGCAAACGTGCGATCTGTTCTCACTTTAGTGTAATTTGAAACGCATATTTTTTTACCAACAGCCCTGGTAAAGATCTGCAATATGGAATCTTTCACGCGTCGAACAGCGAGTTCTTTTATTCATTCGTTTCGTTTTGCGTTCGCGAGAAATAAACTCATCCTTTCACTGGAAAGTGTAAACTGAGCAATCAGTGATTCCTAATTGAAAGTCAGCTACTGTTAATTATTGACAGTTGACTGTTGGCAGCCGAAGAAAGAATCCCTGGTACTTCAAATCGTACCGCGGACGAACTTACGCTTCTCAGCGTGTGGGTTGGCTTATCTCTAGTATTTGCGAAGCAAATGCGAATAAAGACGCATCTTGCAGTGAAAAAGAAAAAGTCATCGGATATTCCGCAGAAAAGAATCTTTTAAATCGTGAACACTCTTGGTCCCCGTTTGTACTGTCAGTTGGTTGCGGATACGCAATCAATCGTTACCATTCACGCGTCATACACTAGAGTTATTTTTATACTTTGATTTCTACCATCCCATACTCAATGACTAGAGTGATGAGCATAAAATGTGTAATGACCAGAAAAATACTTGGATGATTTTGGAAATTGAATAGACTAAAACGTCACGAAAGTGATCCCAAAGATGAGAGAACAAATTGTTGGGGCAATAAAAATGAGCTCATAGGTCCTCAACGACCAGCATTTCAAGGGGCTCGAATACAGTTTATCGAGACAAGAAAAGTATAACCGAAATCGAGGTATCCACGAATAAACGCTACGCAAGATTTTTTCCTCGAATAAAAGCACCATACTCAATTTTATCACGAATACTAACACCTACAAATTTTGTATGTTGTTTCACCAGATAAATATTTGCACTAATTATTCTCAAACGCATAATCAACGGGTGAAAATACTATAAAGATATTTCAATACCAAATATTACAAACAAATAATTTATTCCAATTTTTAATTACCTGTTTTTATTACAATGTAAATAAAATATAATACTGTCAATAATTGAGTTTTCTTAGACATAACGTAAATTGCATACGCTTTGAATTGACTGATATATTAATTGGTATTAACCACGACAATTTTTTTATTATTACATACTTAAAATATGAACACAAAAGTGGTTTACCAATAAAAAATCTGTACGCCAGTTTTATTCGTGGCAATTTTGGTCCGTGTTTCTATTCGTGCATAGTCGAATTATTATTCGTTCGAGCCGTCGATACCTCTTCGACGCGACATTTGGTTAATCTACGTATAAAATGATTTGTAGATAATGAAATACGAGCACAAATTATTTCGCTGATTATTTTTTCCGGAGCACGCTTATTAACTGAAGTTAGAACCAGACAGCGGTTTTAGAAAACGAGATAATCAGATTGCTTGGGAAATAGTCTTTGATGAGATCGGTTGCAAAACTCATACTTTTGGGGAGACACGAAGAAAGATGTCATTTCAACTGATAGTCTCGAATGGCAATTACCTCGGCGCACCTAAATATACGTCATGCAGCTGAGTAGGTAGGTAGTCGGAGAGTGGTCCGGTCACTCAAAATCAATTGAAACGAAAGTCGTAGGTCGATCGTCCATCACGTACAGCTAGCCGGAACGAACGTTAGGAGTTGGAGAGGAACGAAAGTGAGAGCACATATACAGTTAGTCATCGCCGAGTATGAACCAATTTTTACTTTCGATCAGCCTCTTAAGCGGCAACTTCCTTCTCGATTTTCCTACGACGCGTCAAAAGTACCATCCAACGAGCTCGCGACCTTCGTGTAATCTTCTTCAGACGCTATTCTAACTGTTTCGTAACTTGATCGACCCACACTCCATTTAAGCGCACGCATCTTTCATGAACGTTGTCTACCTCTTCAACAATTTTTCCAGGTTGTTTTTACAGCGGTTACGACTATCTATACGTTCCATCATTGCACATTCCACCATTCACCACTTGTTTTCCCTCAAATATGTCTTCCCCAATGAAAATTTCTCCCACCATTTTGTTCATTTCTCGTCGAAATACTGATTCGAAATGATTCCTGAATCGAAGGCATCGTAAATAAAATGTTGAAAATATACCTAATCGCACATTTCATATTCGTCCGTTATTTTTTAAACAGGTAGATGGAATTGAGCTGGACATGAATGCCGGATCAAAGGAGCGACTGACACACTTTTTGAAGAGCTTGAAAGATGAAATGGTTAGAAAATCGAACGAGAAGAGAATTTTGCTAGCGCTACCAACTAAGGCAGAAGAACTGGCGAAGCAGTATGACTTCAAAGCCTTGACGAAGTAAGCCATGCCCGATCATTATTATTATTAATATCATTGACCTGCGACTTGTATCAATGGCGATTATGTCCCCGGCCGTGACGACATACTCGATAAGATATGAGAAATCAACACGTACGACAAAATTGAATTCTATACGAGCCATTTTTTGTCCAAATGCTGCTTCCCCAGAAGTCTGATTCAATTCGGTAGCTAACAATTTTTGATCTATTCGTTCGTTCGATTTTGAAATTCGATATTCATGTGGATGTAATTTCCGATATAATTACACCGTCACGTTTCGATGCAAATCGTATGTTAGATTCGATTTTTAATAAAAGAATATTTAATTATAATTAAAGTTATTAGTGGGGTTAATCCCTCTGCTCTTTTTCGCGATTCGCAGTTGACCAGATATTCTAGTCACTCGCCGAAAATTAAAAAAAATATCCGATTCGCGTTACTCGAATATATTGCGTGATTCCAGTCTCGAGGTGAACCAGCTTTACCGAGAGTAGAGCGAGAGACCTTCGGCATTCAAGGTATAAACGAGTTGATAATTCACTTCACTGAGAAACACCGTTGCTGAGATGAAATTCCCCAAGTTCCCCTCGGCATCATTGAATATTTACGAATATTTAATATCGTTGAGTTTGATTTTTCGCCAATTTTCGCGCACAATCGTTTTATTCTCGCGGGGAACGACTCATTATAAACTATTAGGGTATTTCATTTTTATTCGATAATTATTTTTGGTCCTGCCTGAAAATCTGATAACTTATTTTTTAAAATATACTCCCGCTGTAAAAACTTCCAAAGAAATTAGAGGCTTCACTCTTTCAAAGGTTCGATTTTTCGGCATTTAAATTTTTTTTTGGAAAAAATGAGTATACATTTTTTATAGTGGATTAAATTTGGCACAAAAAAGTTCCTCTGAGCAAACGTTGTCCGACCAACAGTTTTCGACTTATAAAGCTGAAAAGGTGAATATTAATAATAATTGACAACGAATTTTCTTCAAAAATACGAAGTCAAAAATAGCCACCGTGCTATAAAGTAGAACTAGAAAAAGTTTGAAAATTAGAATATACGCGAAAATTTGAAAGTTAGGTCATTGGTATTATGATTTCATAGTAATTATCGATTAAAATTTATCTCTATTTACTAAATAGAAAAAGTAGTTTCTAAAATCAACAATTTAATAGCTTTATAGCGTCCATTGTAAGATAATATTTAATGTAAGATCAAAGAATTCCAATTTAAAGAAAATTTGTTGTCAATTATTATTAGAATTTACCTTTCAAACTTTACAACTCAAAAACTGTTGGTCGGATAGTGTTTGCTCGAAGAAACTTTTTTGCAGCAAATTCAATGCCCTACAAAAGCTGTATACTCATTCGTCCCACAAAAACTTGTTTAATACCGAAAAAAAGTTTCGCTATGCAATTTATATGGGAAATCGAATTTTCGAAAGAATGAAATCTCTCACTTAAAATTGTGTTTCTAGTGGGAATATATTTTTTGAAAAATGAACTATCAGATTTTCAGGTAGGACCAAAAAAATATCGCCGAAAAATCAAACCAGAATGTACATCCGAACGGAGAGCTGAATAAAATTTGCCACGTGCCACGTGAAATGATTAAACAGCATTTGCTCGTATCAATCCGCGGATGATGTGATGTCGGTATAAAAATGTGCTGTGAAAGTTTTTCCTTTCTACAGATACGTCGATCTATTCACACTGTCGACCCATTACCTCGTCGACGCGGATGAAGCCTTCCATGCGTTTCATCCTTCCCGATTGATGGGTATATTCGATATGCTCAACACGGATAGCTTGGTCGACTTGATCAGTGGTTTGGGAGCTCCTAAGACAAATTTGCTTATTTCGCTGCCCGCCAGCGCGTACAAATTCACGTTGAAGAACGCGATGGAAAATGCGCCGAGATCTCCTGTAGCTGAAGAAAAACCCACGACGATCAGTCAAAAAGAGGTAAGAGTCGAAGATATTCTCTGCTCGTGGATACCTTAAGTTTCAACCCCTACGTGATTGGGGCGAGCGGAGGAAACCAAAGATTTAGAATTCGAGTATTCCGAATGCTCTGAAACACGCAGCACAATCGCAAGAGAAATTCGGTCGAGGGATAACGAGAATCTTGTCGCACTCGAAAATTGGTGTCGAAAGCATAATGCGAGTATTGATGTGACGCAAGGATTGATCCCAGGTTCTGATTGCATTCAGTCCTTATACTTTGCTATTATCTCATCTGGCATCATCTCGTCTAGTTTTGGGTGGCGTAATATTTCACACCGTATTATAAATATCACGGACTCCTAATATAGCGAACGAATGCTAGCCATGTGGGTGCCCAATGGGGTATCCGCGTGTCTCACGTCGAGTAGAGCTCACAAGTATTTCGACAACACAGAATTCGCCATTATTGCTTTTCATTGAAAAAAAGTTACACTCTATTCTGAAAAACATCAAGTATGTTTCAACAAAAAAAAAAATTATTCATTTTTATGTTGCATGTTTGTTTTTAACAAGTCAATTAATACTGTAGCATATATTTGTCAAAATACTTTTGGGCGCTACAATATATCGCAGCTATTCGCCCAATTTATCGAATCGAAACGCTCGAATTCGCTCAACAATAAGATGAACTTTTCACACAATACGTCGGATGACTTATTTCTCATTCGTACGGCGCATAGTGGTCCCAAGCACCGAAAAGCTGGCGGAAAATCAAAAACATTTTCAACGCGGGTGAAAGTCTGTACGGGAGAGTTTTCGGGATCGCTGATTACGAATTCGAAGTTACAATGTAAAAAAAATTACGGATCCAATATGGCGGAAAATTTCTTCAAAAACGTATTCAATTCGGGTAAAAATCTGTACTCGGGAATTTTGGAAATTATGATTGTGAATAAACGAAATGGAACATCTAATGACAGTTGACATTTGAAGATTTGGGAAGAAGAGGATTGGAATACAGTAATTAATCATTATTACAATGACAATGAATATTTATAATATATTTCTTTCATTATTTTATTTTTAATCGATATAATTTGAGCACTTCTTACAATTAATCGATGTCCTGCGAACTGTCATCATCGTCCGATGTATCGCCCGTGCTATTTGAAAGAATCTGACTTGATTCTGGAACTGAAGATGGGAGCAATAGTTTAACCGCGTATGGAGATAACGATCTTAGTGTCTTCGGAGGAAATTTTTACAAACTCGATATTATTGGATCTGACGTTACTAAAAGTCTGCAAAAAATGTCTTCCATGTTTTTGATGCGGTTACATTTTCGTGAGAAATCTTCTCGGAATCTTTTAATATACTTGGTACATGATTCCTGAGCTTCTTCAGACATTTGTCCGATAGGAAGTAACGAAGATTCCACGATTCCGTGACCGTGAATAAGAATTTTGTGTACTGTTGTTGACATGAAGTAGCACGAATACAGTTCGACAAATTTTACCGCGAAACATTTTTCTCCATGACTATCATCTTCTGAAATAACATAGAAAAACTTCTCAAGAATCAATTTTTTGGCATTTCTTTCGAGTGTTAATGTTGGAAATCAAATCTGCGCACATTTTAATGATCGTATTCGTGACCAGCGCGTCAAAATACATAGGTACACGGAGTTTCAACGAGAAAAGCGGTAAGTGCTTTTCGGAACTACACCCCCAGGGTTTTCATTTTTGAGCTGAAAAGAAACTTTGTTAAAAAATTGAGCCCAATCGGAGGTTTGCGCTTTTAGGAACTTTATCCTGGATATGTTTTCAAGAAATATCTAAGCAACTGTTTCCATTCAGTTTCAGACAGAATTCGATGAGGGTTTTGACTTATTGCTTTTTCTAACACGACTTTTCAGAACATAGCTAAGAAAAATACTACTACTTTTATTAATGACTTACTATTTCGTACATTGTTAAGAATAATTTCGGGCAACACATTCAAATTCTACTGACTTTTCGGAGAAGAATCCATTTTGGAGAAACAAAATTCGTTCACTTTTCGCGATTTCATAATACATACTAGGGGGACCATTGAAAGTCCCGAGATTTTTTTTTTTCACATTTGGCCAGCTATTCGGCAGTTGGGACCACTCTGCATCCATTTGAAACCGCTCGAGTACTTGCACGTGCGTGTTTTAACGAAGCAACTAATCATTCCGACTCAACAAGCTTCGTTCCTCATTTTCAGCTTTGTGAATTGATGAGCTCGGGTGAATGGACGGTCGAAAGAGATACGGATTTGACCGCTCCCTTCACCTTCAAGGACTCCACGTGGATAGCCTACGAAGACAAGACATCAGTGGGCATCAAGGTGCGTATGTATATGTAATTGCAACATCGTGCCTATCTCATTCGCAAACCTTTTGTTGCACGAGAATGCCAACAAATTTCATATATCATGTGACCCGTAATTGCCCAACTATGCTTGTCTAACTATCTTGTTTGGCCAGGTCTACAAACTGCCACGATTTAACTGAAATAATTACAGAGTAAATATGTACTGCTCCGAGAACTGGCCGGTTTGGGTGTTCACGAGATTGAAAATGACTCGAAAAATGGTTGCGGAAAATCGATAATCGAGGAGGTTTATCAGTCATTCACGGGGATGAAACGAAAAACGCGTGGCGCTGTTCTGGCTTCGTTGGGAAACGATATTCACGTGAGTAACTAACTAGTTGAGTCATGAAAATTCTGAATTATCCTACCATCCATCTCGACCAATCAAGAATGATGTACGGTGAATAGTAACGGTTCAAATGCAATAGTTCTACGATTATCTGGACAGTTTACTCGTAGGAGAATGCATCGGGTATATCAATTCTGTTGGCTATCAACTATTGATTTGGAAATCTCGCGATTACATGGTAGATTGCCGTAGAGCTATATTCACTTCGATTTTCACTTGCTATTATTTCGAATTTTGCAAATGTTCTGGTGACTATTTCACAGATGTCGCTGGGTGTTGGATGTTTATCGTTATAGCACACACACTTTGTACTACAAAGTGTGTAGCTATCAATGAAATTAATTTTCAGAGAAAACTGTTTTTTTCGGATATACACGCACTGATCTTAGTCTTAATTTCAAACTCAATTGAGCACGATAAATCAATGAAACGTAAAATCATTAATAATACGAAATGAGACGATTAGAATAAAAAGGGATGTGATACAATTTGTTTTTAGCATGCTGAAATCCCGTACTCTGCCAACGTCAAATCATCAAGCTTCAGGATAGTTCGTGTAGTCGACACAGCCGGGAAAATACATGCCATACGTGAAAATACACAGACCGAATTCATGTGCACTAGACAAGGATACTTCGTACACCCTAAAAGTTGTAATAGGTATGGCATAGCATCGATTAATGGACTTTCGACAACACGATAGAAACCATCGAATCGAGGATAGGCGCGATTGTACTGACTGGGCTCAATATTTTCACTCGCAGGTTTTACCGTTGCGTCAAATTCGATCAAGGTGTTGACGATTACTCCGTTTTTGAATTCGATTGTCCCGCTGGTTTGGCCTTCGACGAACGAACAGAAGTTTGCGTTTGGCCTGGTTCCATTTCCGAAGGATCCGCGTGTCCTGGAAGCAGCGAAATTGCTCCAGTTCCCCGAGCGAGGTTCCGCTGCCCGGAACATCCTGGCTACTATGCTGATCCACAAAATTGCAGATGGTTCTTTGCTTGTTTCGATCTAGGTAGGGTTGAAAAACGTAGTTTAGAATAGTATGCATTCCCGTCTCTTGTTTATTAGACTAAAGTCGTTCAGCCTTATTGTATTGGGCTTGTATTCTATGCTATTGTATGGTCTTTTACAGGTGAACCAGAATTAATGGCATACGAATTCCGCTGCCCATTTGGTTTGGTGTTCGATGAACGGAAATTAATTTGCGAATGGCCATGGATGGTACCTGGTTGTGGAGTAGCTGCGTATTCGAGAACAGAGTACGGAAGCGGAAGTTACGGTGGTGGAATTGAAAGTGAACATGGAGGAGTAGCATATATCAAGGGTTCTGCCGACGGCGAATCTACTGCGTTTGGTGGACGATACCCGGCAGCTGGAATAACAACAGGTTCTCGATCGCATAAGATTTTCGCGGGAACGGGTGAATCCAGAAATTCTGCAACGTCGAATGGTGTTAATGGATTTATTGGCGTGGGAGGCGGGCAAGCTGGATATTATGGGGCAGGCGGTTACGAAGCTGGATATTCTGAAGGTAAATATCCCAGTTCTGCGACTGTTTCATCTGCGTATTCCGGTTCAAGTCACGATGGAGCCGACAAATTTGGAACTTTCAACTCTGGGGCCACATCTGGTACGTCTGGATACACAGGAGTGGACGCTAGTGGGTCCAAATATTCTGGATCGGGCACAACGCGATACACGGGATCTGGAAGTGGTAAGATGGAATGTTTTGGTTGCTACGCTAGCCCTTAAGCTGCACACCTCAAAAAATCAAGCGAGCGGCACACTGGGTATTTCATACCCAGAGTATTCAGATGTGTTTTGTGCAGACGGTATGGAATATTTACTTACAACAAAATTATCGGATACAGATCAATGCATCTTCTCCGATGAACAATAGGTTTTATAACTATATATTCTCTTTAAATTTTTGAAAAAAATCGTGTTTGAAGAAAAATGAAAGAACCGAGTTTTTCACTCAAAAATTCATAACTCACCAAATTCTCAATATTTTTACTTAAAATTTTATCATTATACTTTGGAAATACTATATTATCCGAAATCAATTAACGCAATAACTATGTTTTTGAAAAAAGTATTCCTTTTGGCAAATGAAAACTCAACTTCATGATGAAATTAAACAAGAAAATTTCTTATATTGAAATCAATTTATTGATAGAAAAGCATAAAGAAAGAGAAACAAATGTAAAAGTCATATACACACAATCGTCTTCCTCGTGCTGCGTGGCTAGCAATTGTCCACGCAGCGCTTACTGTCGTAAATTGTAAGACACCTAGAAAAGCAAGAAACTATGATATCATGCAAATATATACATATAAGGGCGTACATACTTTTTTGTAAAAAACTGAATTTTCTACAAAAAGATACGTTGACCCCAAACCGTTTCCCAAATAGTTTCCGTGATAAATACAATTGAACAAATGGAAATGTTCAATATTATTATTATTCTTATTATCGTTATTATTATTTTTATCATCATCACCGTTGATTTTGATTGGTAATACTGTAATCATTTTCTTCAACCATAATTGCATTAGAAAGTACGAATTCTAGATAAAACATTTCTAGAGATATTTTAAATTTTCGTATGTTTAATTGGATTTATCTCGTCAACTGTTAGCTCTACGATTTGGGTTTAATTGATCTTCTTTCTGGAAAATTGAATGCGCTACAAAAAAGAATCGAGAAAATTTTGCTGCAAAGTTGATGATTCACGAGCAAAAACCGTATTTAGCAAAAAATCGAGTTAAGGATTTTTTACAGGGGACACGATTGACAGAACGTAGATCAGATAAAGACACCTTTGAAGAGCACAGATTCTTCTACAATTTCCGCCTATGACCGATCGAATAACGTGAAATGCCGCGCAGTATTAGATATTTGAAAAAAAATATCAGTTTTACGTGTTAATCAAACGGGAAAATTTCAAATTCATTTAGCGAGTTCTAATAATTAAAATTAAGAGCTCATGTTTGGTGACAATTCTTTCTATTAACATGTTTAGAGTAATATTCCGTACGTACACGGAAAAAAACTGAGTCGTCTGAAACGAAGCACCCTAATATACAGGGTGTCTCGTAAGTCACCGACCACCTTGCAATGTCAGATAGGAAATTACATTCTGAATGAAAAGTCTTTTGTCCTCTTTCGATCTGACGCATAGATAATTTACTATTAATTGAAATAAGTAACCAATCGGTGCGCGGTAAGAGTGATACAGTGATGGGAGTAGGCTGCCGCGAGAGCGAGAGGCAAGCAATCGAGCCGCCAATCCGCTCGTTCGCCAGCTGTCGATGGCCCGTAGCTCTATTGTTTGTCTCTCGCTCTCGCGGCAGCCTACTTCGATCACTCTATCTCTCTTACCGCGCACCGATCGGTCACTTAATTTAATTAATAGTAAATTATCTATGAGTCAGATCGAAAAATGGCAAAGGACTTTTCGATTCAGAATTTAATTTCCTAGCTGACATTGCAAGGTGGTCGGCGACTCACGAGACACCCTGTATACACAGTAGCGGAAAAAATTAAAGGGTCAGCAAAAATTCCGTAATTTTTTCATGATTTTTGACCGACTGTATTTCGGTGAAAATGGTCGTGTGGGGAATCGAAAAGAAGTATTTTGAAGCTACGGGATTAGAGTTCTCAGATTTCTCATTAGACGTTTCTTAGGAGCTACGGTTACCAAACAATCTTAAGAAATAGCGCGAAAGAAAAAGTTTGCAAAATTTTTCTTTTTTTTCTTGGAGTCCACGAACTTGGAATTATTCACTTTAGCTAAACCATTGCATGTGTCGGATAGGTTGTTCATTTAGCTCCAATTTCTTTTTTTTTGAAATCCCGATACGATCATTTGTCACCGGAATATCAAACTGCTAATGAAAAAGGATGCTTTTTTCTTAAACCATCGATATCTCGTCAACCATTGGTGGTACAGGAAATCGAGGGACAGTTCCGAAAACTGGAATAAATTTTCTACAAGATCCTTCCAAGACTTTTGAGATGACAAAAGTTTTTTGTCCTCAACTTTAGTTTAAATAAACACGAAAGAAAGTAAATTTATGGTTTTTTCAAAAACCACTGGCCAAACTGCGAATATTCATGAGATGACTAATGTTGAGCATGACTTTCACAGCTTGATATACGCCGAAAAATCCTGTAAAGTTGCATTTTGATCTAGCCAACCGTTTCCTTGTTTCAAACCGTCAAACTTAAAAAAAAAATTAAAGGGACACATTTTTCCAACCTAAACACTTCATAATCATGTCCAAAATGGAAAAACAAATCTTTTTCTAAGATTTCTCACATTTTCATTGTTAACGTTGCAGTGATGGGATTTTTTTTTCACCAAATTTTCGAAATCGTTGGAATCTTTTAATTCCAAAAAATTTCCTGGCCATTGAAGAAACAACGTCATATCGCCGGCATTCACGTTACCCAAAGCGTATTACGTGGAAGTTGCACGATCGTATTTACGCTTCTTACGCTTCTTTACACTTACGCGTGCGCGCGCATTTCACGCTGTTCGATCAGTCATAGACGGAAATTGTAGAGGAATCTTTGTTCTTCAAAAGTGTTCACAGCTGACTGTCGTTCTGTGAACCCTGTCAGCGATACATACATATACCCAAATGAGACCGATACATATACACCTCATTCAGCCGGTACATTTAAAATTAAGAGATTTCACCCTCGAAATCACAACTTTATCGCGTAAAAAAAGAACTGACGTTGACTGGGGACTGTGCGATGATATTTAGAGGTCGCGCGGAATTTTTGAGAAACTGAAAAATCCAGAACCACTGGTTTTTTCTTTCAATCTAATCGAAGCTCTCACCCATCAGATATTTTAGTCATTGGAATCCAAGAATGCGTGCAAATTTTTATCAAAAAATATTAGTCTAAACGTCGCTTAGAATTTGTGGAAACGGAAAAACCCTCATATATTAAAATACTAATGGAAATTCGCACGCATAGCTAGAATTCAATGATCAAAATAATCAAGGGGTGAGAATGTGGATAAGATTGCAAGAAAAATAAGGTTTTTCCGAGGATTTTGCAGTTTTTAAAAAATTTCGCGCAACCTTTAGGTTCTAATATATTTTGATAAATATCTGCACGCACTCTTGCAATCCAATGACTAAAATAGTTGGCGGTGCGGGGGCAACGGGGGTGAGAACTTCGATCAGATTGAAAGAAAAAAACGGGTTTTCCAGATTTGTCAGTTTTTCTAAATTTAACGCGACCTTTAAATACCATCGCGCAGTGCCCAGTCAACGTCAGTTTTTTTTTAACGTCAGAATGAGCCTTCCCAATTTTAAATGTACCGTCTAAATGGGCCACCCTACATATATATATATATATATATATATATATATATATATATATATATATATATAATATATATATATATATATATATTCATAAACATACATATATCATTTCAGATGATATGATTTCGTTGAAAATCAGACAAAGATCAACAATGTTTCAAGAACAAACTTTGCTCTGAAATCCCCCCTTTTTTAATAACTACCGGCACACTGGGTGTAGAGTACCCACCGATCTTTTAGTAGCTACTTCGAGCAGCTGCCGAGTGTATACCAACGCTTGGGCAATTATACGATCGGGCTGTAATTATTATTGCACGTTTCATCAACGGTCAGATGTCAACGGATATTCCATTTCTTCGAATTTAGTACAGTTTATTAGAGCGCAAAGTTGGCCGGTAGTGTTTTCTACCGATAGTGCAGTTTGAGGGCTAGGTGTCGAATATTCGAGGTAGGATATACTACAATATTCTGGATTTCTAGGGGTGGGTCATTCAGGACACGGAGTCGATGGTCTTGGCTACTCAGGATCTAAATCTTCTGATGCTGGCAACTCGAAATTTAGAGCTGGCGAAGCAGACTCAACTGGATCCATATCTGCAAGTTCAGGTTACTCTGGATTGGGAGGTGAATATTCTGCATCGGGAGGTGGATATTCTGGATCGGGAGGTGGATATTCTGGATCGGGAGCCGCGGTATCTGGTGGCTCCGGAAGCTACAGAGAAGGCTATTCCGGATCAGGAGCGACTGGAGAAAGTGACACTGGATCAGAAGTCACTGAAACAAGTTATTATGGGCTAGGAGCGACGGGCGGTAGCTATGCTGGATCCGGAGCCGGAGGCGCAGGATATTCTGGATCTGCAGTCGGAGGATCTGGAGTAGGAGCAGCGGGATCACGCTACTCTGGGTCAGCATCTGCAGGAACGAGTTACTCGGGATCATCAGCCGGAGGAGCAGATTACTCCGGATCAGCAGCCGGTGGGGCAGATACCTTTCACCTTGGTTTCGGCAAAACAGGCCATGCCGGATCTACTGCTACTGACTCGCGATATTCTGGATATATAAGCAATGGCGCAGGTTACTACGGACCTACCGATTCCAAACACTCGACGGCCAGTAAAGTAGAATATTCCGGATCTACGTTCGGCAAGTCCGAATATGCTGGAGCAGGAGAATCAGGTTATTCAACAACGGCAGCTGATGGTTCATCAGCATACTCGGGACCTGACGCAGGTGGTTTGAAATATAATTCCAATGCAGGTAAAATGCAGCCACGATTATAAATATAATATGATATTTGCAAACGAACAGTTTCAATAATTGGACATTTTTATCCAGGAGTTGTATCAACCGTTTCAATTGGATACTCAAGTTCGGGTGCAGGTGGTTCAGGACAGCCGGCTGGAACGGAATATTCTGGCGCTGGAGTTGGAAGTGCAAAATATTCTGGATATGATTCGAGAGGCACAGGATTCACGAGCAGTGTGGATGCATCCGAAGGACATCAAGGAACCATCGGTTCTGGGTACACATTAGTGGGTCACACTGGTGAAGGATCACTTGGATTATTTGGAACTACTCATTACGGATCAGGAATAACAGGCAGTGGAGAAGGTAAACTAGCTCACAGTGGTGGACAAAACGGAATTCTCTTGGTGTCGCCTGGGGTAACCGGAAACACGCAAAAGACTTACACGTCCGGTGGATACACCAATGCAAATATCGCTGGTGTTGGTCAATATGGTGTTGCTAGTGATAGCGGTGCTCAAAAAGCGAATGGTGGTAGCTACACCAGTGTTACCAGATACGACCGTCCTTCGCAAGGGGGTACAAAATCTGATCGAGATAGCTTGTATCATTCCGCCACCACTGGGGACGCTTCGGGAGCTACGAGCGCAGGACACGCTGGAGAAGGTAATCGATATCTAAGCGTAACCGACAACAAGTATTTGACAACGACGAATATTGCAGGAGCTCAATATGGAAACGGCGAAGGTGTATACTATGCTACAGGTAGCATAGGAAATGGCCACGTCGACGCTGGTCTGAACTTCCAGTCAGTGACCCCGGGATATGTTCTTGGAAGCACTGTATCGACGACGTTTGGCGGGTCAACTGGGATCGATCAAGGACATAACGGCGTAGTACTTACTGAATCAGCTTACGGTTTTGGAAATACGGGAAACGGAAACCATGCGGTCGGTGGTAGTACGATTGAGTATCACGGAAATGCTTACACCAGTAGCACTGGAATGAAAACAGATGGTACTGGCCTAACTTCCATTCAGTCTGGATCTGGTGTTCAACAGAACGTATACACTGGTAGTAGTTCTGTCGAAGGCAGCATCAGCACATCCCGCGGTGTCGGTGATCCCTCGAAACCATTCTCAACAACTATCGGTGGTACAGTTGGCACAAATCGCGTAAGCTTCGGTACCAAATACACAGGGTTGAGTAACAATAAGTACGAGGGTGAAACTACGTCCAACGATGGGGGATACCAAACCAACGAGTATCACGACAATGGAGGACGTGGAACTATTCGTTATAACAACGGTTACATTACTAGTAAATATACCGAGAGCGATATCAAAGATCGCGGGACAACTGCCTATGCTACGATTCCTGATACCAGTGTTTCCGGCGGTAGGATAGAAGGAAGCGGTGGTGTGGTGCTTAGTAACAATTTGGCAGGACTAGGAGCCTATGATAACAATAATTTCAGCAACAACCGAGCTACGACATCGAGCTTTACGTCTTCAAAGTCTGGAGGAAGCAAGTCTTATGTAAGCGGTAGCCCACAACAGCAACAGACATCAGCCTATCAGAATACCAAAACGAAGGCTTCCAACGCTCAAGGACATGTTTATTCGACGAGTTCTTCGTACACGTCTAATTTTGATAAAACTGCGCTCTTCGGGTCCACGCCAATACCTAATGCCCATAGCCACGAAGGTTCTGGAGTAACTTCAGAGTACTCTGGAACTACAGCTTCGTCCGGATATTTCTATCAAAAGCCCACGGTACAACTGACTACTTCTAATATCAGAGGCTCCACTTTGTCCCCGATAACCGTCACGTATCGCGAACCAGTCGTTCCTTTGACCGTCACGACTCCTGCATCGCATTTGAACGTTGAAGTATACAACACCCCATTCGTTGTTCCCTCGGCACCCATCACTGCCGCACCAGCAGTCGTTAACACTTACAGTTACCGAAAGCCTCAGGAGACTACGTACCAACAAACTCTTTATCAAGCTGCAAAACTACCAACGGTTACGACTGTCGATGCAGGATATACTTCGCAAAAGCACAGGCAAAATGGTTTTTACGATGGCCAACAACAATACAGCGTAACTCCAACGGCTATCCCAATCGCACACTACGCAAATCCTGTCGAAGTTTATAAAACTACGCTTCATCAAGCAGCCAAGCTACCAGTCCCGGTTTCGACCGTAGTACCGATTATAGACAACGGATATAAGACTGTAGTTTCAACTCCAGACTCACCAATAGAAGTCACTACTGGACAATACTACTATAAGGATAGCAGATTCCATAGTACACCCGTATCCGCAGCTGGAGAGTCCGGACACTTTTCTATCACTGAAAAGCCAAATATCGTTCTGCAAAACCAGTACGATTCCATCAGCACGATTTCTACGACATCGAGCAATGACGGATATTCCTATGAAAAACCTACGAAGAAACTGACATATGGTTCGGTTAGCACTGTGACACCTCCAGTAGCAGTTTACAAGAGACCTTCTGTGACCGTACAACAAGAGGTGAGTCCAATCTTGAGTACGCAAAAGGTACTGCACTGAATACTGTCACACGCGGCAGCATTCGAATATGAGTGAATTGTAATTGCATAATTTTTGCATCTCTTTCACGTTACGAGTATTGATACAAGTAGATACAAGTATACGTCTACCCCTCGTAAGTTTCACGTATCTCAATCAGATTCCCCGAAGTTCAACAACTACAATTTTTGTTACAGGTCAAATACACTCCGGTCAGTACGATCGCCCCAAATGTTGAAGCATCCTACTACAGGTACACCTCCACAGCTCAACCTGCTCGCGAACAAACAGTATCTCAACAATTCTACAACCCTATATCCACTACTACTGAAGGCTATGTCTACTCGAAACCTGTCACAAAATTCGTTGGCACAACTTCAACCAGCAGCCAGGGTTACATTCGTTATGACGGTGGTTCTCCGGCAAAGTCCGACATTCCTCACAGTGAAGATGAAAGGCTTATAAACAACTACGAACGTGGAAGCATTCGTTACACACCAAACGTGTACGACGTGTATTCAGGTGATGCGGGTCGCAACTACGATGATGACTCCTCGAATCGCGGTTATAACGATGCTGGAAATAAGGAACGCGTAGCTACCAAAGCATTCGTTTCTACCACTGTGCGACCATTCTATGAATCAACGAGAACCAGTAGTCCTGCCGTGAGCTACAGCACCACAGGACGACAATTCTACCAATCGACTGGAAGTGCCCCTGGTATCGTGAGCTACACGACTACAGCGCTGCCCTCGTATGAGATAAGTCAAGGTAGTAGCTCTGGCACCGTTCACTCAAGCGGCGCCATCAACCCCAACGTTCATACCAGTTTCAATAGTCGTGGCCAAAATTACGGCTTGAAAGCCGGTTACAGGTCGACTCCGCTGTACGAGTCGGCTAGTATAAGATCGTCCAAGGGTAAGGGCAAGGTAATCGTCAAGCTGAGCGATCTGCATCCACTTCTGCTTGGAAAACTCGGCGCCGAATGTACCTGCAAGGCAGATCCGTTCGCTACTCTCCGTGGTCCAGGATCTCGGAAATCGCTTCCCATAAATTCGTCGAAGGGAAACATCGACCTTGCTAACTACGACGAATCCGACATTTACGTTGATTTGGAGGGTGATCGTGAACCTGAACAGTCTATCACCGTTCTCAGAACTTCACCGAATCGCCAGAGATACACTTCAGTCTCGTCAACCTGGTCCCCGGTAGCTGTGACGACTTATAGGCCCTCGGAGATTCCTTCGGGCCTCCTGCAAGTCAAAAATGATACTTCGAGACAGATTTCCAGATCTCGTGGACCATCGGCTATCAAGTTCACCTCGTCCACGATCCAGCCTTCCGACGAATCAGGCATTTATTCAGCGTCCAAAGACGTTCAACCGAGAAACCGAGCTTCGCTATTACCTGACTCCTCGGACTTTGAAATTCGAGAAGTTTCTGCAGGACGGACTACGAGCTCGCATGGAAAATCTGCCAAGTCGTTGAAAGGATCTAACGCCCTAGGTAACGCCATCGGTGATCAGGGCGCAGCCTTCGATCGTTACGGACCAGGCGGCTGGCGTGGCAACGATGAGACACTTCAAGGTATCACTGACTGCGCGAGACCTGGACTCTTCCGTCATCCGAAATATTGCAACAAATTCTATGCCTGTCACTTCGACGAGTGGAAACAGAAGTATACTCTTCACGTGTTCAACTGCCCCGTTCATTTGAGTTTCGACGGGCAAGCCGGCGCCTGTAATTGGCCAAGCAAAGGACCGGCTTGTCAAGATGACAACTTGCTAGTTTAATGACTCTCGATTTTCCCCGTCTGAAATGGAGAAAAAACTTCTAATAATGGGAATCAACAACGCCAGGACTTTTGAGAAATGTCGAGGGAAAGATTTTCAAGATGCTACCTGTCAATTCGTTCGTGTCACCCATCAAAGGATCGATATATCGTTGGGACTACAGTCTTGATCAGTCAACAAATTCTGCAAAATAGAAAAAATATTATACGTTTCAGTATAGAATTGCGGTAAGTCGGAAACGATCTCCCAGTGAATCGAGTCTAAAAATCACAACGCTGTTATTCATACGAAAATATCGAAATTTGAAAAGTGACATAACGACTTAGACATAGATGATCGCGTCATGGAACGTCATTTATTCCTTTACATTTCCACTTTTTTCATAAATTTCTATTTAAATATATACTTGAAAGTGCGGAAACGAAAACGCAAGCCTTTTACAAATATAACTAGAAGCTAAAATATGCCCCTCAGAATTATGTATTTTGCATTATGGAATCTCAGTGATTTGGCGAAAAAATTGTGTATATATATCTATATATATATATGTGTGTGTATATATGATAATATAAAGTTACCTAAGTTATCAAAATGCTGGAAATTTTGTTAAGAAAATAAAAAAATGTGCGAAATTTTTTCAACTCGTTTTGTGACTAACAAACAGTTTTAGGACTGGTGAATTTCTTCGCGCGTGTCGAGACTAGTTTCTCGAGCTTTTTACTACTCTGGTGCTTGATTTCACTTACTTTTGTCGCGATGGCGAAGGATCCGAGAATTTCCCGCTCTCGTCCTAATATTGTTCGTGACTCTTATAAAAATCAATCTATCTTGGATTTGCAAGGTGAATTGCGATTTTTCGTCAGGTGAGAACATCTGTTGCACAAAATACGATTAGAGTGCGTAAGAATCGAACTGAAATAAAGTGCAGCAATTCGATTGGATATTTCTTAGGAGTTTCAAACATTGACAAAAAATTCAAATCGCTTGCCTATAATCAGAGTGATATCTCTGGCAAAAAAAAAATTTCTCGCTAAAATTACAAGTTCGTTTTTTTCATCTTTGCTCATTTTGGTTTGTCTTAATCATTATAGCTCAAAGCAAACTTTCGTTTGGCTGTATCTACCCTACTCGTGAACAGCAAAACAAACAGAAGCGGTGACTAAAGGCGCGGTGACTGGTCATTGGCAATAATAATTATAACCAAAAGAAAATGAGAACGATCTCTGAAATTTATGGTACAATTACATGAGAATAAAATATCCAGTAGTTCAGAATCAACGACGCTCATTCGAACTGGATAAGAGTAATAATAATAATTTTATCCACCGATGTACACACATATTTCGATACCTCTTATCATAAATTAGCTACAAACCGCCCCTGTTTTTGTACAAGTCTGCAAATATGATTGTGGAATGGACGTCGACATCACCTGAACTGCATAACTAGTCGTACCGTTGATTTGCAGAAAAGTACCCGATAATGGGATAGAATCGACAAATTTTAATGATAGTGAGCCAGGTATAACTATTATTCATCAAAAGTGGGTAACTAATGGTTCGGAACGAGAATGTATGCACACGTGTATTTTCGCGCCTCCGTTTATGTATGTGACCTACAGGGCAAGTTTTTACATCTCGAAGTTTCCAAATGTCTGGACAGGCACGAATCCTAGGAGGAAAAAAATCACGAGGAGCCAAAATTGCAGAGGTCAAGGTGTAGCAATGAACCGACACAACTGTCAAACGGTGACG
The DNA here is from genome assembly GCA_963969455.1 of Arge pagana. Taxonomy (NCBI): domain Eukaryota; kingdom Metazoa; phylum Arthropoda; class Insecta; order Hymenoptera; family Argidae; genus Arge; species Arge pagana. The sequence continues at coordinate 12,143,911 of OZ018310.1, read as the reverse complement.
GTAAATCGACCTTGTTTCCTTTATCCGTCATTTTATGATAAGTCACGTATTAATTGAACAACGCCGCATTCATAATAAGCCATTTCGAACGGACAAGTTTCTATTGGCTGGCAACGATCTTATTTGGCAATGGAACTCACTGAATCGTAGGCTTTCGAATCATTGAGCACCGTAATCTTCCAGGGGATCGAACGTGTCACGAGCATAAATCGGAGTCGCGGACGTTGCCAATGGGCACCGTTTCTGGCGAACGTACGTATCATCCTAACGTATTTGTTGGAAATTTCAACCCGCGGTAGGGAGAATCCTCGAGAACGAAAGCAACGCGCGAGAAATTTGGTGCACGCGCGTATGCGTCATTGCATGACAGATGGGACTGATTAGGCCAAAAATATACCTTGATGCTTCTGATTGTCTCGTAATTGTTTTTGTAGATTCTCTGAGCAATATGAATGTATCAAACAATTTTTTTTTCAACTCTGACACAATGTGTCGTGCATCCACAGGAAATCTGTTAACAGAATAATTATGAATCAATTATATTAAACGTAAATGAAATTGTACAGAAACATGTTCAATTTTTTTACATTCATTGAGAATCTTACCATTTTTAAAAGATCCTCGGGAGCTGCTATTGCATTTGACATGATCGTGTACAGAAGATGTAAATGCCTTTTCCACCTCCAATTATCTGGAATTAATACGTTAGGTACACGGCCACGATTGTACCTGCAAGTACACACGCTTAGCATGTGGCGTAATACAGCTACAGATGGCGGTAGTTTAACAAGGCGAATCGAACATGTACCTGTAGCTGTCGACAACACGAATTTTTCATATCGTGCTTTCCCAGGTGGCATTCGTTCATGATTAGTATCTTTAGCAAATCCATCCGAATGGAGAATAAATGTTTCCGCTACATCGCATATTGCATAAATTGTGCTGTCAGGATCGTAAAAGATCTTAGCGAGGTTTTTAAGATCTCAGTTCTTCTGCAAGAAAATCATCAAGGTCTTTTTACGCTTCGTGTACAACTAACTCATATCGTAGCCCACGAACGCGTGTGCGAATAGTATGTATTCCTTAAGTGGATCATGATCTGCTGTGGAGTACAAATCGATCGTTTAACCAGGAATAATTTTATATAGATAAATCGCTTTTCTTTCGTTATTGTTCAAAGCGATGAGCAGCACTAATAAATCGGTGACATTTCTAACTACCGCAACAGGAGCTTCGACTGAATTGTTCACCCGTGTTTACTTTAAAAGTAACCGAGTTTTCTGTTGTTGTGGCGACTTGCACGATATTGTCTCGTAAATATTTAGACAACAAATTGGTAAATCTATTTTTCTTCCTGATATTTGAAAGAAACTTTTTCTGCGTGACTGCGACGAGCATATCTTCAAGAAATACATATTTGTTGTAAAATTGATCTCGCCTCGTCGGTATCTTTCATATGATTTCACGCCGGTAGAGGCGTTGTCGTATCCATCATATACTACATGGGCTTTGCTAAGATAATGATGTGATATAAATGCGAGATAGCTTTGAAAAATATCGAGATAAGTTACGCCGTCTGGCCAGCATCTCCCGTGTAGGATTTTATGAACGGCCAAGGTTCGGGCCATGATTGACTACCAAGCAAACTAGCCTGGCACAATTATGGCAACCAGGAGTGTTAATTCGTTGGTTAATGGCTGGAACCTAAGTCGGGACCAGTCGTGGCAAACGATTATCCAGCTAAGGCAAACTATAATTGTCATAGCTATCCCCATAAAAAGCACCTCTGGTGCAAACACCTTTCGCCTAGTTATATAAATGTTATAGTCACCCACAAACAATACATTCTTATGCCAAGAAAACATTATACACTTATTATTTTGTACAAAAATTCCTTCCTCGTAAAAAAAAAAGATTCGAAATCAGATGCTATTGCCTAGTACCGATATCACGTTGTCTTTTTTCGAATTGACAATTGGGCTTTTCATAACACGGTATTGACAGCCTTCCTGTCCTGCCACGTAGTACCATAGATATAACGATAGAGGACTGACGCCTCCATTGGTTCGCCCAAATAACATTTTAAAATAATAATAATAATAAAAAAAATTTGGTGGTAGTGGTACTAGGCGGGCCTTTTCTAGATAAGTACAATGTTACGGCGGTTGAAACATGTCAATAATCCTAATATAGTGATACGAAATATTGGCCCGCCTAGTACCACCACCACCAATTTTTTTTTTTTTTATAATTTTTTTAAAATGTTATTTGGGCGAACCAATGGAGGCGTCAGTCCTCTATCGTTATATCTATGGTACTACGTGGCAGGACAGGAAGGCTGTCAATACCGTGTTATGAAAAGCCCAATTGTCAATTCGAAAAAAGACAACGTGATATCGGTACTAGGCAATAGCATCTGATTTCGAATCTTTTTTTTTTTACGAGGAAGGAATTTTTGTACAAAATAATAAGTGTATAATGTTTTCTTGGCATAAGAATGTATTGTTTGTGGGTGACTATCACATTTATATAACTAGGCGAAAGGTTTTTGCACCAGAGGTGCTTTTTATGGGGATATCACTACTTTTTGTAGAATTTGATTAATTACGTAAGTACAATTTTTCATTTGTTCATCAGTTATCAGTTACACTGATTATTAATAATTTCCATCGAAATGTAATAGTAATAAATTTATTATACGTGTGTAAATAATCTTGAAAGTTGTTTCCGTTTGTGGCTAAATACATTAATTTGCAATCTGAATGTAATGCACTCTCTGTTATTGTAATGACTGTAATTGTCTCTATCGCCTGGTACAACTTCTCCTTCTCTACACTCTTTCACAGGATTCGCTAATAGATATTCTCGTAACTTAGCTACTTTAGTGGCTTCTGATTTGCATTGAATCGTTTCAAAAATATTATTTATTTGCCGAATAATAATGGACAGATTATCGGAACAATTTTTTCATACAGAAAATCCTAACCGCAATCTAACCATAAAATCGTACTCCGCGCGCTTTGCCTACCTGTCAAAGCAGAAGACAACCAGCGTGAATAAAGAACGGCGGGACGGCAATGCCGTAAACGCCAAATTCGGGATCGGACTGATCCAACTGACCCGCAGAACGAATACTCACGGTATAACTAAAGACTGTAGTAGTCATTCAATTCAACCCTGTGTTGTCAAACACTTACAGTTATCTCATAAAAAAAAAATATCTTACCGTACCTCAAATGATCTTGTTCTGAATTATACGCACAATTACGACCAAAAATACATTGACACAATAAATCATACCCCAGATGATTGGTATGATACCGTACTGTAGTTGGTGAAAATAAAGAGCTAACCAAAGCGCCATCTGGCTATGTCCATACTTGGTAGGTGTCTTCTCTCTCCCTAGCGAAAGCCACTCTATACTCTTTATACCCATAGGTTTCTTGCCACAGTGAGTGACGTCACTGACTGACGGAGACGACGAAAATGCAATCTCGTCGAAGGCACGTATAAATTACTTGCATCGAAACCTTCGAATAATAATATCTCAGCTCTACGTCCACCGATTTGATCGCAATAGGGCTTAAATTAAAGCCCTCTCCTTTGCCACATCCTGCAATACATATTACAATTCCGTATTTATAGCGAGACGGAAGAAATTAACGATCATAAATTTCCTCAACGGTCACTCAGTTACCGTTCGGGTATAGAGACTCTGACAGAGTCTCGCGCGGCGAGTGCGAAATTTTTTTTTTTTTTATATAACTAGGCACGAGACTCTACCGAGTCTCTTGATACTATAATTGGCAAGCATTGTCTACACCCAGGAAAAACATGTAGTTGATCCAAGTAGGATCCATACGCCTCAAATGAATGTTTTTATTTGTATGCCGGCCTAATAGGTGTCTATTTTAATTCAAGTATTATTTTTCATTTGTAGGTGGTAGTAGTAATTATATTTCGATCTAATAAATATTTTATACTGATTTATTTTGTTTTTGTTCCACCAGGTATCTGGTTATAGCTGATGTTTACACATGCTCAGGTAATATGTATTTCGATCGGAAAACATTTTTGTTTGTATTGCGAAAATATAAATTTGAGACATTGTTTTTCACGTTCAACAAATTTATATTTCTTATTCAATCGACGGGTTGTTCAGAAACTGACCATCACCGGTCACTGTCTGAACTAAAGATGAATAGGGAAATTGCTAATGCCATGCGAGCAGATGGGACCACAAATTCAGTGGCGATCCTTGCGCTAGGCTCGTGAACCAGGGCGTACTTTTTCGATATATTGTGTCGGTTATCTCTTACTCCTTTCGAAGGGAGTCACGCCAAGCACGGGCTGGGCTGAAAGCAAAAGGGCGGTTAGGGGCGAAGGGGGGGGGGGGGGGGGGAGGGTCGGGCGAAGTAAAGTGAAGAACGCGTGTCTAATGGAGTAGGAATTTAGGGTGTACTTCCGAATAGCCCATACCTCCAAATAATCTAAAGTTTTGTATACACGTGGAAATCAACGCGCTGAGAACGAATATGATAGGCAAAATACCTGCAAATTGCAATTTCAAGGTCAAATCTAGAAAAAATGATTTTTTAAAAGGTATTTCACGTTTATTGTGATAAATATTGATTCTAGAGGAAACTAGTTGCAACAAAAGTTGTAGGCCATAAAAATATTGACATTTTTTTTTTTTTTTTTTTTTTTTTTTATGTAATGTTTATTCCCTTGCGGGGTACATTTCGGACTCCCGCTCCGCTCACATGCATCCTTAACGCTACCTTACGTCTATACTATTTCTATCCTTTTTTACCCACGCCGTGCTAGAGAGAGAGAGAGCTCTACTCAACCTTCTCACCGCATTCACTCTTCCTCTCATACCAGACTTCCGTTTCCGCCGCTCGTGATCTACCCCTCCCTTTTGCTGCCCTCTACTCTACCATCTCCGCCTCTCTGATCCTTTCCTTTTTCTCCCTTCTCCAACCGTCTATCCTTTCCACCCATTTCTCCCCTAACCCCTCGTCGCCTAACACCTCCCCCCTAGCTTCTTGCCATCCTCTTGCCTCCCCCCAATCTGTGCACTCTTCCCACACGTGCTCCCATGTTTCCTCCGCCGTCTCACACATCCTGCATATCCTATTTTCCCTCGTCTCCCAATACCTGGTCCCCCTCATCTCCTCCCCCAGCCTGTATCTCGCCATCCTCTTCCACCTCACTTCCTCCCACCCTTTCCTCAGATACCCCGGTACCCCCGCTCCTTTCACGAATCTATACTCCTTGTTTCCTCTCGCCTCTCTGATCCTCGTCCACCGTTCATCCTCCTGCTTTGGCCTTTCCATCCTCACTAGGTCCTCGCCTCTCATCCCCCCCTCCTCCCATCTCCTCACTACCTCCTCCCCGTCCCATCCTTTTCCCTCGTAGAACTTCCTCCTCTCCTCCTCCCACCCCTCACATCCCCTCGCCATTCTCGCCCTCCTTTTTATTTCTCCCCAGCATCTTCTCGCCAGCTCCCCTCCCCCACCCTCTTCCAACTTCCTCTCATACCCCCATGCCCTCATGCCTGCTCTCGCCTCCAACGTTTCCCTTTGCAGTTCCTCCCTCACTGCATAGCCTGGCACCCTTCTAGTCACTCCCAACACCCATCTCAGATACCTGTCGTGTATCTTTTCCACCTCCTCTCTTCTTTCCCAGCCCCATATTTCCACCCCATATCCCAGCACCGGCCACACCATTCTGTCGAATAGCCACAGCCTTCTGCCCCAGTCCTTACCAAACTTCCTCTTTCCTATCCCCCACACCTGCCCCATCGCTTTCGCCGCCTTTTCTACTCTTTCCTCCACATGGTCCTTCTGACTTCCATCCGCCCGCACCACATACCCTAAGTATTTATACCTCTTCACCTCCTCTATCTCCGTCCTCTTCCACCACCATTTCACCTTTTTTTTCCTACCTCCCCCTACCTTACATCTCATCACCTTCGTCTTCCCAGTGTTCACCTCTAGCCCTTTCCCCTCCAGGTATCTCTCCAGTTTCCCTATCATTCCCTTCATCTCCTCTTCCCCTCTTGCCATCAATACTAGATCGTCCGCGTATGCCAGCGAATACACCTTCTTCCCCCCTTCTAACTCTACCCCCCCCCCCCAGCATCCCTTTTCTATCTCCTCGTCCAAATCCGCCATCAGCAAAATGAATAGTAGCGGACTCAGCGGGCAACCCTGTCTCACGCCTCTCCCCGTCCAAAACCTTTCCCCCTTTCCTCCCCCACTCTCACCCTCCCCGTCGTCTCCTTTAGCACCTCCTCGCACCTTTCCACGAGTCCTTCTCTAATCCCCCTCTTCCTCATGCTTTCCGCCAGCTTTTCCCTATCCACCGAGTCGAAGGCCGCTCTCAGATCTACGAACAGCAGCACCATGTTTACTTTTTTTCTTCTTATTTCCCTGTTTATCAGGTAGTTCAGCACGTATATGTTATCCACCGTGCCCCTTCCTTCTCTGAACCCTGCCTGGCTCTGTGGCAGCAGCTCCTTTTCCCTCACCTCCATCTTCACTCTGTCCCTCAGCACCCCCGTGTACACCTTATACGCTGTCTGCGTTAGTGTCACCCCCCTATACTCCTCCACCCTCTCCCCCTTTCCTTTCTTCACCACCGGCACCACTACCCCCTCCTTCCATCCCTCTGGCCACCCTTCCCCTCTCCACACCCTTCCGCACAACTTCCACAGACTCTCCATCACATTTTCCCCCCCATACCTCCACACCTCGCTTGGTATCCCGTCCTCCCCCGTCGCCTTCCCATCCTTCAGCTCCCCTACCACCTTTCTCACTTCCTGCATTGTCATCTCCTCCTCTCCCTCCTCTCCCTGCTTCCTCACCGCCTCCCCCACCCTCTTCTCGCTCACCCCACCCAGCAGCTCTCTGAAATACTTGTCCCATTCCCTCATACCTATTCTTTTGTTCACCCCTTTCCTTTTCTTCCTCCCCCTGTTTATCACCGTCCATGCTTGGCTCTCCGTCCTTATGTCGTTTATCTCATTCTCCCATTTCCTCTCTTCCTCTTTTCTCTTTCCTTCGCACAGCCTTTTGTACCGTGTCTTCTCCTCCTTATATTCTCTCTCATTGTTCCCTCCCTTCCTCCACTCCAGCAGTTTACTTCTCAATCTTTCCTTCCCTTCTCTGCATTCCTCATCCCACCAACCGTTCCTCCGAGCGCTACTTTCTACCTCTTCCGACTTGATTACCGGCTTACCTATTCTTTCCCCTAACTCTCTCCAACCTTCCTCTACCTCCTCCTCACCCCACCTCCACTCTCCGAACTCGTCTCTAAACCTCGCTGCTCCCTCCTCGTTCCAGCACCCTCTCCTATACCGTTCCTTCCTCTCCCCCTCGCCGCTCCTCCTTCCTTTTCTCTTCTCCTCCGCCTTCACCCATAACACCACCGGCATGTGGTCCGAATCTGTCTTCCCCTCCACTCCTAGCTTTTCTACCTTCTCTACTGTGTTTTCCTCCGCCACCACATAGTCGATTACCGATCTTCCTCTTCCTCCCACGTACGTCCATTCCCCCTCCTCGTCCCCTGGCACTCCACCATTCAGTATCCCCCACCCTCTTTCCCTTATGAACCTCACCCATCTTTTCCTTTCCCCCGTTACCACCTCGTCCTTCGACTTCCTCTCCGCTATCCCTTCCTTGTCCTCACCTTGCTGCCACCACTGCCGTATTCCCCCTTCCGCCCCGGTTCTCACGTTGAAGTCTCCCCCAAACACCACCAGGTCTTCGCTCCTTTCCTCCTCCATCCACCTCGCCATCATACTCATCTTTCTCTCTAGATCCCCACTCACGTATACTCCAATTATCCTCCACCAGAGCTTTCCCAGCTTTACCCTGCATTCCATCCACCCTTCCTCATTTTTACCGAATTCTCCTACTTCCCATCCCTCCTTGACTCCTATCGCCATTCCCCCCTTTGCTCTTCCCCTCCCCCTACTCTTCACCGCCTCCTGTACCTCCCATATGAACCCCTTTTTCCACTTCTCCTTGATCCCTTCCCACCCTCTTATGTCCGCCCATGTCTCCGTCATCACCACCACATCCCACCTCCTTAACCCTTCCCAGAACTCCTCGTCCTTATTTTTCACTCCTGCCACGTTCCAGAACCCTACCTTCGCCGTCTCGTTTCCTCTTCCCCTTCCCCTCCGCCCCGCTTCTTCCCTTCTCCCCATCCCGTCTCCCCTCTCCTGTTGCCTTGCTATTTCCTTTCTCCCCCCCCCCTCCTCGTCCCCTCCCCCCCTCCTTCCTTCCCCCTGTTCCCCCACCCTCTTCTTCCATCCCCCCGTTACCTCGTCCCATATTCTCCATTCATTGTCCACCCACATCTTCATATAGCCTACCCTCGCTATCTTTCCTTTCCTCCTTTCCGCCTCCGCTTCCCTCTCTATCCTCCATTTCGCCTCACGCTCCAAACGCGTCAGGTCGTCCTCCACCCATTCTTTTTCCCCTCTCAGTTTCCCCTTTGCCCTCATCACCTCCGTCTTCTCCGTCCGCCCCTCCATCTCCACCCAAACCATTCCTCTACCATCCCTATTCACTCCACCGATTACCTTCATATCTTTCATCTGTCCTTCTATCCCCATCTTCTTCCATATCCTATTTATCTCCTTTCGCCACTCCACCCCCTCACCCATCCTCACTCCCTTCACTATTACGTTCTTCCTCCTTTTTTCCCTCTCTTCTCTATCCATCCTCAGCTCTAGCTCTTTTATCCTCCTGTCGACCTTCTCGCACTTCTCCTTCTTCCCCCTCTCCCACGACCCCCCTGCCTCCGCCTCTCCTCCCTTACCACCTTCCTGTATTTCCTCCACCCTTTTTTCCAGCTTCTCTATCCTGGATTTCATCTCCTTCCTTTCTCCTTCCCACCTCCTCATCATCTCCTCCCTTTCTTCCCTCGCCTCCCTGACCACCTCCTCCACCTTCCTCCCCCAACCTTCCATCATTTGCTCTACCTTCCGTTCCCACCCTTTTGCCATTTCGTCTACCCTTTTTTCTACCTTCTTCCCTTCTCTCCTCATCAGCTCCTCCATTTTCTCCATAATCTTTTCCATCATGTCCCCCTCCTCTCCTTTCTTCTCCGGGGTCCTCAACACCACCTTACTCCTCTTAAACACATCCTCTTCCTGCTCCTTCTCCCCCCCCCCCCCCCGCTTTTCCCTCCAACGCCAATGCCTTCCTTTTTCCTGCCAGGAACTCCGCAATATTACCTTCACTCCCCGACCGTTCCCAGACCCGCCTCGACATATTCGTCGGTCTCCCTCTCCTCTTCTCGTCACCCAACTCACACCTACCCGCCTCGTCGCCCATCCTCTCCCCCCCCCTTGTCCTGTCGCTCTTTCAGTTATTTGTTCTCTGTCTCTCGGCTCCTCGCCTTCTCTTACCGACGCCTCTTCCTTCCACCTACGCCCGGTATTCCTGCCACCTACCTTATCGACCCGTCTTTCTACCACAGTTCCTCTGCCTCTCACACCCGTGCCCACCGCGCTCCTTCCCTACTTTCCGTCCTAACCTCTCAACCTATTCTGCCCACCTTTCTCGCCTCACTCCACCCGCTTTCTCCCCCTAGCTTCTCTCCCTTTTTATCTCCCCACTTCCCTCTCACCCTCCTCTAACTCCTCCCCTACCCTGCTTTCACCTACCTCGCTATCTCCCGCCGCTACACACGCTTCCTCTTACCCTGTCCCACACTTCGTCTATACGCTTTGTCACCGGAAACGGAAGTGACATTTTTTGTTAAATACAATTTTTATGTAGAGCCAGTCGTTAGTGAGAAAAATGCGATAATGCTCCAAGATGTGTATATGTCGTCGGCAATAAGAATTTCGGGCATTTGTCGAAAATGCACGTGTGGGTTGGGTTGGGTTGGCTCTAAATGAAAATCGTATGAAACAACAAATGTCAATATTTTTATGGCCTACAACTTTTGTTCAAACTATTTTTCGCTAGAATCGATATTTATCCCAATAAACATGAAAAACTTGTTCAAATTTCATTTTTCTTGCTAGATTTGACCTTGAAAATGAAATTTGCAGGTATTTTACCTATCATATTCGTTCTGAGCGCGTTGAAATACATCTGTATACAAAAATTCAGATTAATCGGAGGTATGGGATATTCGGAAGTTTATCCGGAATTTAATAACAGTACATTAAGACAAAAGACAGCGACAAAGATGTGTTACGTCCGCGAATTCGTACAGCGTTATAAATCCAAAGATTGTGAAGCTGACGTTCGACACGTAACAATTTTGATGTGACCTCTGTTTTGGGGCAAGACGTTTCCGCCCTCTCCACCGGGGACCGAGGTCTAGCCTATCGTTAGTTTTAATGCCCTAAGTACACACTACTAATTCAAATATAGAATATGCTAAAGGTTAAACTATTTGGTGAAATTACGTTGCTGTTGAGTTATGATGGAAAACCATGACGTTATAGGATTTGGTAATACTCTCGTTGAGTATGCGGCACAGTCCGGCGGAGCGGATTATACGCTGGCACGAACGTAGGTGAGGAATAATGTGAATGGGTAATACTCTTGTCGAGTATGCGGCACAGTCCGGCGGAGCGGATTATACGCTGGCACGAACGTAGGTGAGGAATAAGGTGAATTGGTAATACTCTTGTTGAGTATGCGGCACAGTCCGGCGGAGCGGATTATACGCTGGCACGAACGTAGGTGAGGAATAAGGTGAATTGGTAATACTCTTGTCGAGTATGCGGCACAGTCCGGCGGAGCGGATTATACGCTAGCACGAACGTAGGTGAGGAATAAGGTGAATTGGTAATACTCTTGTCGAGTATGCGGCACAGTCCGGCGGAGCGGATTATACGCTGGCACGAACGTAGGTGAGGAATAAGGTGAATTGGTAATACTCTTGTCGAGTATGCGGCACAGTCCGGCGGAGCGGACTATACGCTGGCACGAACGTAGGCGAGGAATAAGGTGAATTGGTAATACTCTTGTTGAGTATGCGGCACAGTCCGGCGGAGCGGATTATACGCTGGCACGAACGTAGGTGAGGAATAAGGTGAATTGGTAATACTCTTGTCGAGTATGCGGCACAGTCCGGCGGAGCGGATTATACGCTGGCACAAACGTAGGTGAGGAATAATTTGGGATTGCGTGGCGATGGTTGTAAGTTTGCTAAGTACAATTCAAATGGAGAACAATGTAATTTGTATTTAGCTAAATGCGAGTTGCGTACAAAAATGAAATATCAATCTATCGAGAAAAATCTTGGATACGAGTCGGATTTCAGGCTTCGTGATTCAGAGTCTCTAGGATTATAATAATATTCGAGTTCGTGAGTTGAAATTGGAATTTGTAGAATAATTCAAAGTAAAGACTTAGAATATTCTTGTCGTTCGAGATGTAGTAGGATTCAGTGGATATGGAAGTTAGAATAATTCAAAGTGAAGACTTGGAATATTCTTGTCGTTCGAGATATAGTAGGATTCAGTGGATATGGAAGTTAGAATAATTCAAAGTGAAGACTTGGAATATTCTTGTCGTTCGAGATGTAGTAGGATTCAGTGGATATGGAAGTTAGAATAATTCAAAGTGAAGACTTGGAATATTCTTGTCGTTCGAGATTCAGAGGATATAGAATTGGCCAACCTTTCGAGAAGTCTCTCAAAATGAAATGACAACTTTGCCTGATTTTTGCCTCGTATTTATACCCGAAAAAAGTGATAAATCTATCCCCTCCACCAAGATTATTCTGGACGCAGCAGCGATGCTCATCGCAAGATTTTCACCAAGGGCGGAAGGCGCATGGTGGGGCGTAGCCTAGTCTAAGGGAGGATGTTCTCCTATTGCTTGGTTTATGGAAAGTTCCATGCGATAAGCAGTTTCTTACGCTTCTGACGTCAGCAATCAACACGCTGCAGTGGTGCTTGCTAGAAGGGATCTGGAATTGCGAAATTTTATGGAGTGAGGCGCGAGAACTATTTGTAAAAGTTACGTGGACGTAACAGATGAAACATTATTTTACACAAACTCTATTGCAAATTAAAGCACAATACGAGAGAACCAGGACGCTATTAGGTCTAATAGAGAGACGAGAAAATGAAAGGTCGCGCGGCGGGGGGGGACACGGGTCAGATAAAAGGGGAGCGAATGACAGGGTGGAGGGTCGGGTTGGGCGCCAGCTACGTTACGGCGTAGCACCGGTATACTTTCTCGTGTCGTAGGGACACGGGTTTGAAAGATCGGCAGGCAGGGAACTGTCAAAGTGCGTCTAGCAAGAGTGTTACACAGGGTGTCGCACGGAACTGGAACAAGTTGTACCTCTTGAGCAGTTGAGAATAGAAGGAAATTTTATTGGTAGAAGTTGAATGGTATTACGCAATGCATTTCAGGAAACTATAATATGTGTATGCACTTTTGTGCAACGGTGCATCAAAAAATGCAATTGTATTTATTTTTTCAATTCAAACATATATTTTTGACTGCATCAATCAATGTAGTTTTTATCCTCTACATAAAAGTACGAACATACTAATGCCCTAAGATCATCCGTTAAACGGTTATTGAAATTGAACCGTGGGACACGCTGTATACACATATATTATATATGCTACAAATACCCAGTATAAATACGTAACAGATAGCGAAAGATATATTATCTGAATTGAAAAATGCATTACATCAATATTTTATTGTTTCAATGGTAAAATTTGTACATTGAAATATTAGTACATTTCGACACTAGTGCGAGAAACTGATTTTCTCCTCGTGTGGACGTTTGCGCCCGAGCGAAACGCGGGTGAAAAGGTCACACGAGGAGGAAATCAGGTTCTCGCAAACGTGTCTAACAGTATTTGTCGACACGACGTGCGAGCAGCTCGATTTCAGCATGCATCCATTTGGACAGAAAACAAAAAAAATAACAAAATACAAGAAGCAGCCTGCATCTGCCATTCATTTATACGCACACTGGCCTCTAGCTGTTCTGCCCCGCCATGCGCAAACCAGAGAGTTCTGAAGGGCGGAGCCAATCAACATTGTGCTTAGACCTGGGCAACACTCTTGCCAAACGCACTCTGGGGAACCGTTATCTCACGTGGCAGCGGAGGAGACTCGAACAGGGGAGGAGCGGGGGTCGCTCTCTGCGCTATCGGCTCTACAAATAAGCCTCGGCAGTTCTCGGGCGGTTATCGGGGAAGAGGTCGATAAGGAAAGAGGGAGGGCGGTTGGAGGGTGAAAATACAATAAAACTAGCCTAGAACTACGCGATCGCCACTCGCCACGCCACGGCACACCAATGGGCAATATGGCCGCCGTCGGAAGGACTGGCGGGAAAGTACTCGGCTAAATAAATTAAACTTTCAAGTGAGAAATCGGGGTGAATAATGGCCGGGGATGGAATTGATAACGGGTAACTCACTCCAGAGAAGCAACGACTAATCTTATCCCCATGGTAATTCCAAACTCACACTCTTTCACGTTCGCACTCTATAATCTCTCACACTCTATGATATTCTCGAGCACTTCTTGACAATCACACGGTCGGATCCAGTCGGCTCGTAGCTGACGATCCGCCGTGCCGTGGTCTCCTTCGTGGGCTCTCGGGTGCACTCGGGTGATCGTCATGGATTGCGGGGCTGTGATTGGTGGGTCGGTGGCGCTGTCATCGGGGCTGCGTGACGTCTAGTTGTTCGGCCGGGAGGGTCGGTGCGGCATCGGGAACGAATTGGTAGCGGGCGACGTTTGGCCGGTGGTCCTCGGGTGGCGATGGGTGCATGGTTTTTGGCGTGTTCGTCGCAACGAGCTTCGCGCATGCCGCTGCGGCGGCATTGCGGGCCATCGTAACGCCGTCTTGCAGGACGGGCGGGTTAGTTGACGGGCTGGCGCGCTCAGGCGAGCTAGCGTGCGGGCATCTGACGAGTCAGTAGGGCGTGTGGTTTACTTCCCCTCTCGCCCGCGCTTCCGCGTTTCCCGAGCCTCAGGCTGTGTTTTCCCAACCGTGCTGGGTTCAAGCTGCGCGGTACCAACGGCGGGTGACGGCGATGGACTCGGGCTTCGCTATTCAGGCAGACAAGCGAGAAGTGTCACGAGCGAGTGGCGGAACCCGGGCCGACGATGGGGGAAGCTTTGTAGCGATTTTTCGTTACAATATATATGTCATACCGTGGTATGGGTTACGGAATTGTGCGCCTCTTAGTCCAGTCAATATTTACTTTTAATCTTCTGAGATCGATATTGTGATGTATTCGCTACGGTTAATACAACCATAACAATGTAGAGCGGGCAGGAACGCCAAGTTGACCGTATTCTAGTCAGTTACTTACCGACACGGCTAGAATACGGTCACCCGGACTCAGCTTATGTTTGTTATTGTAATAAATGATTACTATTAATTAATACAAGTCATCTAGTTCATCTCCAAGTTCCCGCCCCAAGCATAGTGAACCGTGTAGGTCTAGGACATAACAGATATTACGCCAACGGTGAAGAAAAAGAGAACCGTCCAAATACTTTTTCGTGGAACATTCGATAACTGATTGCCTGTGTAACATGAAATTCCGATTATTTTTTTTTAAATATCAATCTTAGGAGAAAAGTTGTAGGCTACAAAGTAGTAGAAAATTACATTTTCTACAAATTTGGTTCTCGCAATTGTTTGACAAAATTTGAAATGGCCGAGGTATTCTCAAGAAAAACTATTTTTTTCATAAAATTCAAAATAGCGAATATACGCGAATGCCCGAGTTGGTCGCCATTTTGAATTTACACAACCTGTGCCCCCCCCCCCCCCCCCCCGCCCAAATGAATAGAAAAAAAGCTGACCCGAATTTTTGTTATTTCAGAGCAAATATTTCGACATATTGACTGGACTATCTGCCTGAGGGGTGGAGCAAAACGGAACGATTGTGGTGTGCTTGCATGCAAAGCAAACACGCGTGTCTGATCACCGCAAGCTGTCTGCGAGTTATCAGTGTTACTTTCAAAAGCTTGTATTTTGAGAACAGCTCATCTGAGAAATTTTTCAATTGGGACGTTTTTTGTAGAGCGTCGAATTTCCTTCACGACCTATCTACTGAATTTTTTGGATTATGAACTACTGAAAAATTACAAAAACTCAAAAGTAAGAAATAAGAATGTCGCGAGTTATTTGATTGAAAAATAAAGAAACAGATTACGGTAGACCTTGATAATAATATTGAGAGCTGGGATGAGTATCAAAATTTGTATTTTCAGATATACTTTAAATTGTTGAACACCATAAGAAAAAAAAATCCGTTTTTTTTCAAACACCCTTGTACATGTATTAATTAATTGTAATTGTACATTATTTATCGTTTAAATAATAAATAATAATAAACACTTTGTATCACATTAAAATAGAATAATTTTTTTACAAATTATATAATGAAACATTATTAAACTGGAGTACATCTAACAAGTTGTTCTAATTCTACATTATCAATCGTTTTAACAAGTAAGAATAATAGGCGCATTGTATCACATTGGAGTTAAATATTTTGTTCTATAAAATTACGCATTTTTTAAGATATTCAACTTTCTATTCCTAGTATCAAACGTTTGTTTCGTTGTTGTTTTTCTAGCTTTACTATGTTCTCTAGTTTTAGCAAATATTTTGACTCGTATCAACAATTTCAAAGCTTCCAATCTATGCTCGTAACATTTGTTTTTCTTATCAAACCAGTCAACGTATATCGAAGAAGTGTAATTTTCTGCAATCTCTATCAAGTTTTGAACCGATTTTTTTTATGCCAATTAGGGCTAAAGCTACCCCTGCCTCGAATTCTGGAATGAGGACTGTTACGATCCGAGCGGCTGGATCCTCAGTTTCCGAAAATAGTAGGGAGCGACGCGTCGACTCTGCGAGTCGTTTAGGGAAGTGATGGGTTCGATTGAGTATCGACACAGGATTAGAGGATCTACTAAAGATTTATTCAAGGTTGTTCCTATTCCCACGATCTACAACAGGTAATTAAAGCGACTCGACTCGAAGAAGTTAGAATAGGGATCTCGCGCAAAAAGGTCAGGGAGAGAGTGTCAAGCGTATGACTATCGGAGGTGACGGTCAGGCGATGACTGACTTTGCGGTCCCATCGGTTAGCCCTCGATGGACCGCGTAATAATCTTACTATCCGCAAAAGGAGCCCTTTTGCGCTGGCCGCGGAGCGCCCGCTGGCAGCTCCGCGGTCGACGGATTCCGCTGTCTCGGCGGAATCCCATCCTTGGTTCTAACGGTCGTTCCCAACGAACGTTTCCAACGGACTTTCTCATAACTCTGATTTCAGATCCGCGGGATCTGTTGATAATAACCGAAACGTCGGAACGACGGACGGAGTCCGTTCGTTACACTCCCGGGGCGGGGAAAAAGGCGATGATCCACCGTCGCCAACTTCGCTCGCAGAGGGCGAGGAAGTAAACTCGCGAAATAAAAGCTGAAAAGAAAAAAAATGATCGTGGGCGCTAGGTAATTCTACCATCCTTAATCTTAAAGGGAATTTCACAAAGGGGGAGAAGGGTGCCCTGCTCGTTGTGGACCCACTGGCCGGACCCTTATAGCCTAAAAACGTTAACATCTATATATATGTATAGGGGCGGTGCGCGGCGCTCCCGCGCTGGCTGGTGGTCGTCTTCCCTCAGTGGTAGTATGACCTCCTAGTTGCGGTACTGGCCGGGGTTTCCCGGCATCGGGTTACGTTGTCTCCGTCGTCTCGCGGCGTGCTCGGTGGCTCGGGTGGCCCAGGCAGGGCCAGGCGTCCTCTGGCTCTGCGCGGCGTCGTGGGCGCGGGATGGTGGCATCCTCGCTCTCCCCTGCAGGTTCCCTGCGTCTCCTGCCCCTCGACCGGTGTTGGCCTGATGTCCGGCAGGGCGAGCTGGATGGTCGGCCTGCAGCCTCCTCCGTCTCCGCTGGTGGCCTGCCTACCTGTAACTTTTCTACAGAGTATGAATTTTAGGAGGGTCCCCCCCAGGGGGAACCTCCTCGCGAGGAATACGGCGGTGATCAGGGTGCCCACCGTCGCCAGACTGAAAATCGCGGATTTTTCTATTATTCGAACCCGGCGTTCGACGAGACGTTTTTCTGCGATCGTTTTCGCGCGCGTCACGATCTCGTTGAACCGCACGCCGTTCGCGGTGGTACCTGATTTGATGGTCGATTGTTTCGCGCGGCTGTCCAGCGAGGATTCCAACTCGGCGATAGCTTCGGTCAATTGAATTTCCGCCTCGCATCCGATCCACATCGCGCTGACATTGAGCGGTCGTCCCTCCCGAATCGCGGTCGACGTCCGCGTTTCGAACTCCCGATACGCGCGGAGCGTGACCGCGTTTGTGCGTCCGACGCAATCGCGCTGCAGCGATAAGGCTCCGGTTCCTTCAATAAATACGGTCGCCGCGTTTGCCCCGTCGCATTTCACGAATACCGTTTGTCGGGCGGGCGCTGAAAAGTACCACGTGTTCGATTTTCCCGCCCGTTTCCAAAATGTTGACTCGCGCTTCTCGATCCGAACATCGCAACGGTCATAGGCGCGGAATTCCGGATTCAGGTTGATTTGCACGGCGCAATCAGACTCGTGGTATTCCCGGATTAATTCCACCCGCATCTCCGGATCAGGCACTATTTCTTCGTTCGTGCAAAACGTGATTCGTAACGAAGTATGCAAAAACGTGCTGTGGAAAAGCAGTCGAATGTCCCCCCACGCGTGTTTCGGAATAGTCCCGTAGTCTACCGCCACCGCTAGTTCGTCGCCTCCCCTTGCGGCAACGAGTGCGCGAAGCGTCCGAACCGTTTCTGCTACGTCACTCATCGGCGCGGTTTCGTCGTCGGCTCGCTCCCGGACGACGAGTCCGTACGTCCTCATTCCTCGCGCTTTCCTGTAAATGACCTGGCCGACTTTCGGCTCCTGGTCGCGTAAGAATCCCGCGTCGAAGTGTCCTCTCTCCATCAGTATCCGTGTTTGTCGGCTGAGATTTCCTAGGTCCTCGCTGCAGAAGTATGCAATATCGCGTCCTCGCTCGATCGCCGGCACGTGTTCTGTGCGGATGCACGATCGGCTCGGGACGTCTTCCCTGATCCGTGCGACTTCCGTTGTTCCCTCATTGTCGATTTCCATCGCGCTCGCGGCAGGAGCGTCGTCGGCGGTTCGCTCGCATCTCGGCGACGCCACGCGGTTATCCCCTTCGTTTCCGACGGTCTGACTCGTAGGTCGGTACACGGAGCGCGTCTCGACTGGCAGGAGCGGAACATAGTGCACCCACCCTTCCAACTGGAGATGGTAAAAGGGGGCTGCATCGTCGCTCACGAATTTCTCGTATCCTACTTCCCCCGTGTTGTAAACCACGTGCACGCACAGGTTGACGCGTGCAAAATCCGCGAATATAATCAGGATATTGTCGTTCCCGAATTCGTATCTGCTCCTCAGAATCCGTCGAGCTTCTCTTGCGTCGGGGCAGTGCCTTACCGAATCCGATCGGCGCAGCGCATCTCGTAGCCCCTGCGACGACATGTCCATCCCGTGCAGTTTGATCAGGGAATCAAACAGGCAGTTCCCGTCGCTTGCTACGTCCCTGAATGGGGCAAATCGTAAGTGGGCCTCCGCGCATCTTGTACCGGCGCTGCGATCGACAGCGCCGTGATTAAGAGCGGCCCCTGGTTCCTCGTCGTTATCGCTCCTCCCACCACCGGTACAGCGCAGTGGACCGGCGGGAGTCGCGGTATCGACGCGACGATCTCCGACATCGCTCGTCGGAGCGTTTCCTTCGCTGGTTTCGGCGACGGGTACGCGCAGATTTCCCACTTCATCCGACTCGGCGGTGTCCGTGGTACTTCCACGCGGTTTTTCCGACGCGTCCTCGACGGTTTCGGCGACGGGTACGCGCAGATTTCCCACTTCGTCCGACTCGGCGGTTTCCGTGGTACTTCCACGCGGTTTTTCCCACGTGTCCTCGACGGTTTCGGCGACGGGTACGCGCAGATTTCCCACTTCGTCCGACTCGGCGGTTTCCGTGGTACTTCCACGCGGTTTTTCCAACGTGTCCTCGACGGTTTCGGCGACGGGTACGCGCAGATTTCCCACTTCGTCCGACTCGGCGGTTTCCGTGGTACTTCCACGCGGTTTTTCCAACGTGTCCTCGACGGTTTCGGCGACGGGTACGCGCAGATTTCCCACTTCGTCCGACTCGGCGGTTTCCGTGGTACTTCCACGCGGTTTTTCCGACGCGTCTTCGCTGATTTTGGCGACGGGTCCGCGCAGATTTCGCACGTCGTCCGACTCGGCGGTGTCCGTGGTACTTCCGCGCGGTCTTTTCCTCCCTCCGATGTCGGTGCGTGGGCTGGGCGCCCGCATCTCGCCCACGTCGGTTTCTTCTTCGACGTGGTGCATCTCCACGTCATTCCCCGATGCCCGAATTTTCCGCGACTTCGTTCTCCATTCGCGGGTGACGCGTTTTTTGACCTTTCCGTCACGGGTTTGGTTCACTGGACCGCGTTCCGTTTTGGTCCCTCGCGGTTTGGATCTAGCTACGGGTTGGTCCTCCTCGCTCGTGCTAGTTTCCATTTCGTCTTCTGTCCCGGGAACGTAGCCGTCGCTTTCCTGTTCGGGTGACGGCGTCGGGTCGTCCCTCGTTTCGCGTTGGTCCGACCCGCTCGTTTCCTCGGCGCCCTCGTCGCCCTCGGCCGTCTCCTTCCGCCTTTCCTTTCTTGGCGCCGGATTTCCACTGCCTTCCTCGTCCGTGGATCGAGGGCGGGTGGCGTACTGGTGCCACTTCTTTACCTTTTTCGACGCTCCTGACCGGTCCGGTTTCCTTTTCCGAAGGATCATCATGACCTGTTGTCTCTGCTCGTCTCCGGGGCGGTTGCGGAATTCGGCGTCTTCGTAATATTCTATCCGCGGTCGTTCGAGATCGGGATCTCCCTCACGAAGTACAGGGTTTCTCGAGAGGGCATCGGCGTTCACGTGTCGCGCGCCGGGGCGGTACTCGACGTCGTAGTCGAAATCCTCCAATTTGATACGGAACCGATGTAGGCGCAGCGTGAGGTTCCTCATGTTCTTCAGCCATTTCAGCGGCTGATGGTCGGTCACGATAGTGAAGCGGTTTCCGTACAGGTACGGCCTAAATTGTTCGGTGGCATAGACGGCCGCCAGCATTTCCTTTTCCGACGTACTGTACCGGACTTCGGCTCCCTTTAGCGCGCGCGACGCGTACGAAACGGGTAAATCTTCGCCCAGCTTACCTTAGCTGAGAATCGCGCCGACAGCGTAATCGGACGCATCCGTGGTCACAATGAACGGCTCGGAAAAATCAGGCCCGCGAAGTATGGGCTCGTCGCATAACCTGTCCCTCAGCGTTTCGAAGGCTCGTTGCTGCGCTTCCCCCCAAACGAACTTTTCGTCGCGTTTCAGTAGCCGCAGCAACGGAGTCGCGATCTTCGCGAACCCTTCGATAAATCTCCGGTAATACCCTACTAGCCCCAAGAACTGTTTCACCTTCTTCGCGGATGTCGGCGCGGCGTAATTTTTGACGGATTCGATTTTCCTCGGGTCGGGCTTCACGGTACCCTCCCCTACGACGTATCCTAGGTATTCGGCCTCCTTCCTCAGGAGGAAGCATTTCTCCGGCGCGAATACGAGGTTCGCGTCCTCGATGCGCCTCATCAGCCGGCGGAACTTTTCCTCGTGTTCCTTCAGGTCCTTGGCATATATGACGATGTCGTCGAGGTACACCGCGAGCTCGATTCCTTGGAGTCCCGCAAGCACCAGATCCATCAATCTCTGGAAGGTGGCGGGCCCGTTCCTGACTCCCATCGGCATCCTCGCGTACTCGTAATGCCCGTTCGGCGTCGAAAACGCGGTCTTGTGGCTGTCCTCCTCGGCCATGGGTATCTGGTGGAATCCAGATTTCAAGTCGAGCGTCGAAAAATACTTTGCTTGTCCCAGTTGGTCTAGGGCGTCGGTGATTATCGGTAGGGGGTATGAATCGGGTGTGGTTTTCTCGTTCAGGGCGCGAAAGTCGACTACCATCCTCCAACGCTTATTCCCGTCCGCGTCTGCCTTCTTTGGCACGACCCACGCGGGCGAATTGTACGGCGAAGAGGATGCCTTAATCACGCCCGTTGCTAGTCCGTCCGTCACGTGGCGGAGCATCTCTTCCTTGAGGCGCGGGGGCTGCCGGTACTGCTTGGTTCGCACCGGGAGGTCGTCGGTGGTGGGTATTCGGTGGGATAAGACCGTTGTCTCTGGCAGGGAATCGCCAGGCAGAAAAAACAGGTGACCGTACTCGTGGATCAGCTTCGTCACGTGGTCATTTTCCTCGGCGTTCAGTCCCTCCCGCGGGAGAATCGCGAGGACGTCGTCACCTCTGTTTCTCCTTCTCGCAACGTTTATCCTTGCAACTCGATCGTCGCTCACGCCCTCCAGTCGGCCGGTGAACGCACCTTGCTCTGCTGACTCGCGAATTTCCTCGCATTCCTCCAGCTCTACCACCGGCACCTCCAGGTCGAGCGCCTCGTCGGCGATATTTGTCACGTAGGTGTACGCTATGCCGTCGTTCGCCGACAGTACGCAGTTGCCTAGGCACAGGTTGGGTCCTGCGTTGAGCAGGGGAAGCATGCCTACGCCTATCTGCGGGTTCGCGATGCGCACGAAAATCTTGTGCCTGCTCCGCGGAGGAATGGTGATTATTTCCGGCTTAAGGAACTGATAATCCTTGTCGCCTACGCGGTACGTTCCTCGCGAGTACGAAATCGTGGCGCTGTAGCTGGTGTGGAAGGTCGATCCCAATATCGCGTCCTGAGATATCGGGAACGCGTCGTCCACGAGGTGGAACTCGCACCATCGACCGTCTACCGCGATGTCGACGCTACCTAACGTCCGCGACGCCCCGTCCGTAATTCCCGACAGTTCCCATGTATCGTCCCTGTCCACCGCGACGTTCCTCGCAACACTACCTCTTTTTATTAGGCAAATTTCCGCGCCCGTGTCGATTAGAAATTCACCTCGTCCTCCCCGGAGTTCGTCGCTTTCTATTTCAATCGACGGTGCGACAGCGAGTCGCTCACTCCGGACACCGGCGGCACTGGGTGTCCGCGCTGCACGCGTACGCGCGCATTTCGATTCTCGGGGATAGCGGGACTCGGTCCCATTCGGCCGGGCCGAGCCCCTTGCGCGTTTAAAGTTCGGGCATCCCGCTGGCGATCACCTCCCGCTTCATCTCGTCCCCTTGGCGATCGATTCCACGGTCCCGAATTTTCTCCCTCGTAATAGGCGGGTCGGGGGTCGCGGCGGTGGCCCCCGTTCCGCGCGTCTTCACGGGTCCTTGGTCCCCGGCGTGGCATACCAAACTCCTCTTCTCGGCGATACCCCGCCTGCGGATCGCGTCGGTTGTCCCCCCGCGCGCCTTCGCGTGTTCTCGCCCCTTGGGGCGGCGGTTGTTCGCGATATAGCCTCGGACCCGCATCATAACGGCGATCACGCCACGTTCCCCCTCGTTCTCGCGGCCCTTGAGTCCACACCGCGCGGTCGTACCGGCGGTCGTCTCGGTACGCCGCCGTGTTTTCTCGGTCCTCGCGGTACCACGACTCTTCGGCGTACGCGTTCGGTCCGTCGTCTCTGTCGCGGGTCCCCCGAACGTCCCCGATCCTCACGCGACATTCCTGCTGCCCGTGGCCGGTGCGCTCGCAATACGCGCACCACGGCCCTTCGAAGTCCGGGGATGACACGTATCGCGCCCTCGCGTTCCTCCCGGTGTCGACTTCGACATCGCCTAACCACTCCAGATCCTTTTCGATCCTTACTACCAGCCGCCTGGCTTCCTGGAGGTTCGCGGGTTTCGCGGCTACCAACCGCGCGTCCACGTCCCTAGTTAACCCCCGTCTAAACGCTTTCAACGCTACCTGCCCCTGCGTCTCGAGTGTCCCCGCTCGGGCACCCTCGGGGATGTCCGTCCCCGTATCCACCGAGATACACAAATTTTTGTAAAGACCCGCTATTCGGGACCCATATTCCGCGGATGGTTCCCGTGGCCGCGGCCGGACATGGGATAATTCTTCCATCCAATACAGTGCTCCCTCCTGGCCGTCGAATGTTTCGCGGAGGCTCGCGATCAGCCCATCTACCGTACTGAGCCCCATCACGGTAATCGCAAAATCCGCCGCGTTTCCCGAGAACTTTCCGCCCATGGACCGCACCAACAGTTTCTCCATCCCCGGTCCTACCAACTCGGCCGCGTTCCGGCAACTATTTATAAACGACGTCAAATAATGTGGGGAACCGTCATAAGGCCTGATAAGATCCAGGGCCTCGCGAACGCCAACTCGAGGACGGGGGTCCGATGGAGCCATCGCCATGGTCTCAGCCTGTAAAACGCGTAGGGGCTCGGGGTCTTCCACGGTTCGCGATTCGTCCGATTCACGCGCGTCGCTATCGAATTCGTCAAGCGGGTACGGTATGACTACGCGGCGCGGTCTCCGTTTAACCGGCGGGAGATTCCGGAATCGACGCAGGGTTTCTCGTTTTTTTTTTCGATAACCCAACGGATGGCCTGGGCCCTCTGACCACACAAGTCGTATGTAATTCAATGAATAAGAGGTACTTACTCGACGAACGCCCAGATCTTCAGGAGATACAAGATGGCGACCATACTATCCGTTCGGTATCCTGGTTCGTCCTTGGTGTCCTCGGTACCCTTGGTATCCTCGGTATCCTGGTGTGTTCTTCCGGATCACTTCCCCAAAAATTTCTCGTGGCGGTATGTACTCCACTCACAATTTCACAAGAGATTTTTTTTCTTTATTTTCGCGTCACCCCACACTTAGCACCAATTTTGTTACGATCCGAGCGGCTGGATCCTCAGTTTCCGAAAATAGTAGGGAGCGACGCGTCGACTCTGCGAGTCGTTTAGGGAAGTGATGGGTTCGATTGAGTATCGACACAGGATTAGAGGATCTACTAAAGATTTATTCAAGGTTGTTCCTATTCCCACGATCTACAACAGGTAATTAAAGCGACTCGACTCGAAGAAGTTAGAATAGGGATCTCGCGCAAAAAGGTCAGGGAGAGAGTGTCAAGCGTATGACTATCGGAGGTGACGGTCAGGCGATGACTGACTTTGCGGTCCCATCGGTTAGCCCTCGATGGACCGCGTAATAATCTTACTATCCGCAAAAGGAGCCCTTTTGCGCTGGCCGCGGAGCGCCCGCTGGCAGCTCCGCGGTCGACGGATTCCGCTGTCTCGGCGGAATCCCATCCTTGGTTCTAACGGTCGTTCCCAACGAACGTTTCCAACGGACTTTCTCATAACTCTGATTTCAGATCCGCGGGATCTGTTGATAATAACCGAAACGTCGGAACGACGGACGGAGTCCGTTCGTTACAAGGACATTCAACGCTATCTTGATTACAAAGACCGGTAGCTCACTTGAGGTCAGGAAATGTTAATTTAAGATAATCGTAAAGTTGTAATAAGGCTTTTACAGTTAACAGTATTCCTAAAAAGCAAAATGGTTTATAATTTTTATTACTGTTATTTGTAACTGTCCACTTCAATCCCCAGTTACAAAATTCATTCAGAAGTTGCTCAATTTATGGATTTTTATTCGATAATGGGCGTTTTTGTTTATCTCGTGTAATCAAATGATACGAATTGCAAGCATCAATACACTTATCTAATTTTTTAACAAA
This sequence comes from Arge pagana, assembly GCA_963969455.1. NCBI lineage: Eukaryota > Metazoa > Arthropoda > Insecta > Hymenoptera > Argidae > Arge > Arge pagana. The sequence continues at coordinate 12,119,208 of OZ018310.1, read as the reverse complement.
AGAAGCTGATGTCTCCTACGTATTTGATGGTAAATTGGGCCCGACACTTTTGATTGTATAATGATACCACTTGTTAGTGTTGGTAAATGTACATACATCTGTGCATATTGGGTCTCACGGGACGGTTTGATTGAGAGTTCGGGATGAATAATCGGTATGAGGAAACGTCAATTACACGGAAATCAGCAAAATGATAAGAACAATCTACGATAAATAATATCGGCGTTATATTCTGGTCAGATCATGCACGAGAATTAGCAGATACGCGCCGTATTACAATAACAGGAGAAACATATATCCTCTTGAACGATTCTTGTTGTACAAATGTAGTCAATCATAAAATTATGGATACGTATCTTCGGAGATGTAAAAAACATCAATACAAAAATTCACAGAGTAGACAAAAAACGTAGATATCAGCGGCATACAGACTGCACTTTCTGACGGCGCCAGGATTATGGCGAAGCAATGGCACGCATAACAGTTAAAATCAAAGGCACCATTAAATAAGTGGAACAAAAACAGTTTGTCCCACGCTAGGCGTAATATGGATGGTGACGTACAATGATCGGTATAAAATAATAGGTAACTTATCTTAGGATAATCTGGCGGCCGTCGATGTGCACCTTTCGGTGGCCCTAGCGCAAGAGCGAGCTCTTGCCTTCGGTGAGAAGAACCGGTGTCAATTCGGGCAGAATCGGTCAACCGACAATTACCGAATTCTTCGAGCGCCCTTCGATTAGAGGACAAACAGGTGTACGTGAGTGCACGCATACATAAATATATGTATATATACATATATATGTATCGGCACGAGACGAGAAAGACGAGAATCTCGCTCGTTTCATCTTGCGTTTGTCATTTTTTTTGGCGATCTCTTGTCTCGAACGTCTTGAATTACCGCGCGAGACCGAGCGAGAATCTTGAAATTCATAGGGTTATTTAAGCGTTATTTTGTTTCATATGTAGAGAAAACAATCTTTCAACTTTAATCAGCCGCACTCCGTGTGGGTACAGTAGGTTCCGCTTGACACGGTGGGAAGAAATACAAAAGTATATTCCGCCCGGCGAGGGAATACTTACGCTGCGGATCGGCGTGTGAGATGGCGAGAGAGCGAGGAGTGCGTAGTGCGTGGCAATGCGCTCCCCAGTACCGTATGTCGACTATTCAAAGCAACCGTTACGTAAAGTCAGTACCCTGATACCCAAACTTTCTGTTCAAGAATTGGAATATTCGTGATTTCAGTAAAATTAACGACAAGTTTACGGCAAGTCTCTGCAAAGCATCATTTGCTTACAAGTTGTTACAAATCTACCGCCGCAAATTGAATACAAACTGAAGGCTAGATTTCTAGTAAAATAAACGACATTTTCCGTACAGGTTTACGACAAGATTTTCTTCTCTATTTTTTTCGTTCAAATCAGCTGCAGATTTACGACAAGACTTGTACTATTCAATTCTTTCCGTCAATTTGACTACAGATTGCGGTAGCAGATTTCCGACAAATTACTAGTAACATGGCTATCCGGGTATGTTGAAAGGTTCGCTGCCGCTTCTGGCCAGCGAACTGGACTATACTCGGACGTGGTGGGGGCTGACTGGGCGCTCCGTGGATGCAGACGTGGTTGTAATAAAGCTCACGTAGCCGTACCACGACACGTTCGCCACCTAGCGGGATTCAATCATATGGCGAAAAAAAGATCACACTTTTTTTCAGACAATGATCGGGGGTGGTTTCTCTCATTCTTCTATCTCCTTGCTCCATACATATAAGATGCCTCTCCTTACCTTTACACTTCATGAAGAAGAGCATACATTGAGACGAAAGTTCATTCAGGTTAGCTCGACTGTGCTGCCGCTTTGGCTTTAGCCACCCAAGTAACCATCTAAAAGCTAGGTTCATTTGTAAGCCAAGCAGATGCTGCTCAGGGCTACGTTCCGAAACCTTACTTGAGTTAACTATAGTTAACTATAAGGAACTCGCAGCGTTCAGAAACACCGAGATGACTCACGTTGCAGCGTTCAGAAACCCTCTCGAATCAACTCTCGAGTTAAATTTTTCTACCCACGTCGAGGAGGTGAGCAGAAGTTACTCGTCATGCGCATTAGTGTATTACGAACTTTTCGGAAACACCCGTCTATGTTCTATGTGCTATGGGTGCGTTCCACGTATCGTCCATACTCTTGAGACTCATCCAAAAGCACGCGTGTGAGTCAGGGTAAGTGCGTTTCGAGCATACTTTCGAGCATGTCGAACGCTGCGGGCTATAATTCGAACGCACCCCATGTGTATGATATTGACGCCAAAGAAATATAAAAAATAAACAGTTTCTTGTTTTCCTCGCGTTTACGCCAAAATAAGCGTATCGAATAATTTCCAACTACGTGTATTTTGAATTTTCAATCGGACTGGTCGAAATGTTAGAAAAAAGTTATATTTGTGACGAATGTGGATGAAAAAAATGTTCAACTCGTGACACTAACTTTTGTCGTTCATAATCATCGATAACTCTGAGGTAACTTTACTCTACTCTACTCTACTCGGGCAAAAGTTTACGAATGCACTCCAGGGGTACAACTCTCGGAACCCCCACCATGCCCAATTCTGTCTGCGACTTTTGGATGTGCTACAAAAACCTAACGGCCAGAAAATTGTCGCGTTAGTATGGTAGAACTGAGCGCACGAGACCTTACGTCTAGTTTATAGGAGACCGTGGTTGGGGCATACTCCGATTGCAGCGCATGTGGCGACATGAAAATAAAACCGGATCGGCTTAGTGCGCCTACCCCCACCATCGCCGTTTTCAGACCTCTATGTACCCGAGTAAAAATTCTAGCGCGGCGCGAGCAGCCGGGTCCCACTTGATAGGACGATTTGGTAAGAGGTTTTTCAATAACATGTGTACGGACTAGATTGGTTTCAGAAATGTTGTGTGGAGGCACAGGGGATGTTTGCTATTACCAACAATATATTAGTAGGAACAGAAAATTTCCAATACATATAGTATTCTTTTTGGTTTAGTTTACCACGCCTAAAACCTCTCATCAAAATAAGAGCCATACAAAATAACACAGAGTGATATCCCGCTGGCGTAAGTCTTCAAGATACATATTAGTAGTTTATGCAACGAGGGCGTGAAGAATACTTCAGACACGACCCGTGACCGTCGCGCACAAATCGCTGGCGCAGCCGACGACGAGCGCCTACGCGGTCACGGGAGTGCCCACGGTCGGAGTGCCTGAAGCTCACACCCGAGTTACATTCAATATTTTCTACAACGCAAACACGTGTTTCCTCGCTTTTCAAACGGGACTCAAGCCACGGTTTTTTAACCGGAGGAAAAAAACACGCAAAAAAAACTCATCAACAGGAAATAAACTTCAACGAGCGGGAAATAAACTCTCGTGACCATGAAATAAATCGGGAAGTGCTGCTCCTAGCGGAAAACTATACTGAGTACGATGTTTTCAGGATGAGTCGTGTATAAATCAAAGCGGCCAAGCAGACAAAGTACCTTTAAAATTTAAAAAAAACGGTCATTTTTATTGTAACTTGGCATTTGGTTTTTCTTTCGTCTGGGAACTTCGGTTCCAGAACCCCCTACCGGAAAGTTCATCCTCTGGATCCCTACCAGCGAACGTCGTCCCCTGGACCCTTGTTCGTAGTTTCAGTAGTTTTACTATCTATTGAATTTTTCGTAATCTATTTGCCTCCGCGTGCGCTATTCTGCCTAACCTAACAATAAGTCATTCGTAATTTCTAACATGTGTGTTTCAGTCGTTTTTAATGCATTTGTTGTAGAAAATGTAGTATGCACCACGGGAAGAAGGCAGCGTTGTCTCGTGCGATATTTGAGAACTCGTCTTTAGTTTCGGGCGCCTTCAGCGCCCTCAACTTACGACTCGTTCTGCAAACTTCGGCGCTCGATGGAAAACGCCTGCATTTTTCCCTAGATGCCTAATCTACTATTATGTTATTGTGTGGTCAAGTTGATGCGAGACGGAGAATTTTCAATGTGTGAAGTGAATTGTAAGTGGTGTTTGAAACTCACTTGACATACTGAAAATCTTCCTGCACAATTCAACTTCACGCACACAATAACGAAAATTGAGGTATGGCATGTTGAATTCTACCAATAGGACGTTTCGCACCACTTCCATCCATCTTGGTAACGAAAACCAATCAACGTTAAGGCGGGGTTTTCAACGCTCCTCAAACTTAAATGAAATAGCCAATAACTCGGAAAGGTAAAAAATGACAAAACACGTTGCGAATTGTATTTTTAATTGCTTTATTAGAGCTATTATATCAAAATGACAACACACACATAATATATAGGGGTTTGACAAATAAACTATGTGTGAAATATAAGAACATATCACAGATTGATATTTATTATTTTGGTTTTAATATTTTGAGCAAATAATTCTCTTCATGAATAACAGGCATATATCTTTGGAAAACATTTTGCAAGGTTCATTACATAAAACACTCGTTTTCAAAAGAATCTTCCACAACGCTGCTCTCTATTATGAACCTCAGTATACTTGGCAAACTACTGCAACCAATTTGAAAATAAATATACCCAATAATTTGGAAATCATTTGGAAAAATTTGGAAAATCATTCACGTAGTTTGGAAAAGAATGGATAATGAATAATCAATGAAAATTTATTAAACGTATAGTTAGCAAGCAAGTTGACCGATTTCATTTTTTTTTTCTTCAGACCGATGCTAAATGATTTGGAAAATCGATTTCCAAGTATTTCAACATTTGGAAAACAATCTTTAAGTATCTATTTACAAAATAATAATAAAGCGCCGCCCCCCTCCCGCCGCCCGCCCTCTGGCGGGCTGCGCTGCCCTCCGCCATGACAGTTTCGTCTTTCTGCGTCTTTCGTGTGATTGATAATTTTGGAGTAGTAAGATTCAGCTGATAAAAATATTCTTCATTTGAAGAATGTAATCCATTCTTTTCCAAACTACGTGAATGATTTTCCAAATTTGTCCAAATGATTTCCAAATTATTGGGTACATTTATTTTCAAATTGGTTGCAGGAGTTTGCCAAGTATACTGAGGTCTATTGTGAGGTTAGAAACAAAGCGAATCGGTGACGCGGGTGACGCCGAATACTCAGCCAATAGGTCTATATATTTTCCAACATGGCTGAAAGTGGTGCGCAATCACGTGATGCGCAGAACGCGCACAATCTGGTATCTCCGAATACCATACCTTATTATATGTACCTTGCAAGTATTCTTTCAACCCTGATGCCAAGGGAAAAGGATGAGAGTGGGTGGAAGCATAGAAGACTGGATATGGTGGTATACTCCGACAGCAGCGCATGTCGCAGCGAGTGGAATTAAAAGCGGAGCTCGTTAAAGTACCACACGGCTTCATTGGAATATGGATTTCGTTTCCATACCTGTATGTAGGACCGTGGTATAGACTATAGTAGCCAGTAGCAGCATTGAGTATAGTTTGTTTACACACAACAGTTCAGAAGGTTATGTTTGTGAAATAGTGTAATTATGTATTTTATTTGAGTTCTTTATTCACAGTAAAATGAATGCTACACCATGATGGTAATTTCTGCAGTTTGCAAAAAGCAACCTATAGTATCTGATGTATATTTTTCATAAAAAATGTCAACTTGCAACCTAAACAATTCATTTTTACTTATTACTTCACCTTCTCTTTATTATGCCACAATATAAGTATACAATTGAAATTTAACATTTAAGGTAGTTGAAGACTCTGAAAATGTATTTTTGAAATTAATCTCGTGGAACTTCAACGCTATTTCCAATATTATATTATGATCATTTATAATGAGAGAAATTCCTCCATGCACAGTCTCCTCAAAGCGGTTTCATTCGAAGTCCTCTCCTCCCACTCTTGAAAGCACGCGACTGCGCATGCGCGAATAAAGAGAGAAAGGTGGTCACCTTTCATCTCCTCTCTCTTTCTAGTATAGCGACAAGCTTCGCCATCCCTCCTCTACTCTTATATCTCTATGGTTAAAACACCCGGTGGCGACTGGCGACTAGTCGGAGTCACTTGTATCGCCAGCACAAAATTCCTTTGCTTACGGGATGCGAGGTACACTGTGAAGTGAATAAGTGTTGTATCAACTTTCAACATCCGTGGTGCTAGAGTAATATATATTGCGAAAAATCAACTGAAGTATCCAGATATTTTATTTTGTGACTTGTGATATTTGCAACTTACATATCCGTCAGAATGAGCAGTAATAACATGCAGGCTCTCTTCGCGTGTTCCCGTTGTTTTTCGCGGCATCCCTTTGAAGAACTATCACCTGGTCAACAATTGTGCAAGGTAATTCCAGCCAGCGAATTCATGCAGAATCAAGTCCATTCCGCTTTGTACATAAGTACTCCATCGTAAAGTTGACTATACACCGTGCCTCCTCTCACCGTCTCGCGACATATGTATGTATATACATGGACGAGCAGAGGAGAGACATGCACACACGTCACCGTTTTCACTGCGTGCAGAAAAATGACTACAATTGTGGCAAATTATTGACAAACATGTTGTACACGTCACGTGCCAGCGCTATTGGTTATTTTTAATTCGATCACTTGTACATTATCATGGTCAATTGACACGACAGCGTTATCCAGTTTCAAACTTGGAATGTTCGATTGTCGCTTAGATTTTCCACTTCAAAAGTCTCGTATACTCGTCAACGGAATGTTGCAAGTGAAGAAATGCTCATGTTACGTCTGACGGGCTATGTCTTAGTCTAATAATGTTTTTGCCTATATGCGAATCAAATCAAGGCATTTAATAATAACCTGACCGAATCGAGTGGTATTGTAGCCATATTCGCTGTAACAAGTATCGATCAAAAAATTTGATGTTTCTCGAAGCATACCATCGGATATAACTATAAATCTCATAAATTTTGGGTAACAACAAGATATGGATGAGTTTTTGGTATATCTGGAGCCAAAATTTGCCAAACATTATGTTCGGAAATGAAATTGACATGCTTGCATTAATTTCGGTGACGTTTCTGTTTCGAATCGCATTTGAAAATTAAAATCTTCGACCACAGAGTTTCATCTGATATTTTGATCGTTGATAATACAGACTTATAAGGATTGAACATTCACATACTGTTCGAGACTATCGAGTAATCCTGAAAAAAAATCAATATTGCACAGGTTCTATTGGTTACTCTGGTAACTCCGATGTTAGCAATTCAAAACATTTGAATAGAACATTTCCGTTGGCCGATTCAAAAAAAAAAATCAAAATGCAGTGTTTTGTAATATTGGATCTGATATTTTCTACCTTTGGTGGGAATTAAATATTGTAAATTTGTTGTATCGTACCAGAGTGCACAGAAACAAAGAACTGGACTTGAAAAAGATTTCAGATGAGCGTCTATGGTGTTCGGATGATAACATGGTATAGGAAAAGAATAATGTTGGTCGTCATCTTTTTTAGGAATGCCGAGGCGCCTTTCCTGTGGTGAAATGCACTTATTGTCGTTCCGAGTTTCAACAAACCATGTACGTTGAAAATGTATAAAACTATCCATGTATCGAGGATAGCCAGATAATGTATAAAATACAGAGTAATTTGGACATGGCAGTCAAGATTGCTAATTGTTTTTCTTTTCCCAAATTTATAGCAAAGGAAACACCAGCACAATTTGCAAAAAATGTGAACAAAATGTGAAAGCTTATGGAAAACCATCGGCATGTGAATATTGTAACACTATCGCCGCGTTCATAGGTAGCAAGTGTCAACGTTGTACAAATTCGGAAAAGCGATACGGACCACCGGTAACTTGCGAACAATGTAAACAGAAGTGCGCCTTTGACAGACAGGACGAAGACAAAAAGGTAGAGGTATAAATTTTAGGTAATATTTTATCAAATGAAAATTTGGTGCTGATTAACGCGAATTTGGCAGTATTTTTCACGTTTGGTCATAATTTATCATTCAGGTCGACGGAAAATTGTTGTGTTGGCTCTGTACGTTGTCGTACAAGCGTGCGTTGGCTAAAACAAAACAATCAGATGCGGAGAGAAGGGCTCACCTAAAACTGGCTCAGCAGCGAGCTGCCAAACACAAAGAACAAAAGTAATTGCATTATCAACCGACCACTTGATCGTATATGAGACTTTTGAAGAATTATGTATGATTAAAGACTTGCGCGCAAGTTAGTGCATTTTTCTGTCTCGTCGATGACCAAATTGTTCCATGTCATTCGACTTGCTGGATTGCATTCGCTTTCTCTGTAATGAACACGTGTCACATTTGTTCTTGAATTTTATGCTCGCAGAATAAAAGGCCATAACAAGCGGCCGCATAGAGTGGACGTTACAAAATTACCACCACAATCTGATCTGGGCGAGGGAACCAATGGTCCGACTCCCGTTAAATCTGCGAGAATGGCAGGTGTTCATGATCCGCATGATCCTAACAGTTCGGACCATGTGGTGGCGGTCACACAGCTAAAAGAGAAAATAGCTCACCTTCAGAAACAAATTTCGCAAAAGGACAATCAACTGCTTAGCAAGGATAAAATGGTAAATAATATTTTATTAGCGGTCTGCAAAATGCTTTTGGAAAGGAACACTTTATACGAGATTCAATACAACAGTTGTATATTTTTTTTCTGAATCTGAGCTTATAAAAGCCGATGAAAGTCGTTAAAACGTCACATAAAAGAATCATGGCCGGGTTTTGATAACCGTGCAATTTATTATAGTTGACCGAGTTGAAGGCCAAACATTTTACGAATGAAACTGAATTGCGAAACAAGATGAAAGCAGCAGAAAAGGAACATGAGACGAAAATATCGACGTTACAACACAAGATATCTAGTTTATTGAAAGAAGTTGCTTCTTTATCCAAAGGCACGAGGCGGGGCGATCGCGTAGCAGCCACCAAAACTGAAGCTGGAACAAATAGTGGTAGTGGTACAGACAGTCCTGTACCTTGATAAGGTAGGAATTTTCAAATCCGACGTTAAACTCGAATATCTACGTCGCAAAGTATTCTTGCGATACAGACCGCAAGGTCTGAAAATAGGATAAGAATGATGTGTTAATATTTTGTAACGATACATGGCTAAGTAATAAATATATACACTCTACACCTAATTGAATTGCAATGTTTATACCAGGCTGTCGAACTGTTACCATCAGACTTTCTGTTTTAGTTTAACTCCAACTTTTTGTTGGCTTTTGGTTTTGCTTTTACTTTTTTCAAAACTTGGAATTCCGATTTCCAGTAAACTATCAGGTAACTCTATATAGAAGCAATGCATTACATGATAATCTTGATTCCAGATTATTGTGTTCGCCGAGGAACTTTATCTGTTTTCGAACCCAATGTGCTATCGGATAACTGAATTCTGTTCCCAAATATTTACCAAAAAATCTTTATCAAGCCAGCCATGTTCATACTTATCGAGTTTATGCGAACCAGAGTTTAATTTTGCAGACGTCTTACGGATTGATTTTTTTCAACCATCCAAATTAAGATAAACGTACCTTTTTGATAATTTGCATTAGAAATATAGCTCTCACACGTGCCTAGTATAACAAAAAAGAATTAGTGAAATACGTTGGGTAAGACGTCTGCCAGCCCTTCTATTAGACTGGCTCTGACATTGTTGAAGATTAACCAATTGATCATTTTTTCACTCACAACAAAATCATATTGGACATTCATCACCGGGAATAAATATAACATCAAATCTTTGTTTGATGTACCCGATGTTCTATCTCATTTCAGTCTAGTCTGATTCGAGGAGATTTAATTACTGAATGCTCGATAAATTCATCAAATTCTTGCTTGTGGTTTAATTTTACTTGGAAAATTGCAATGAATTGCAATAGTTGCAGCTGGGGATTTGTATGAATTGTGGTACGCATAGATAAAGATCACGTTCCCAGTTTCTGAACAGAACCAATCAGTTGTCTCGTAACTTCCAATTTGCATTCAGTATCCTGGTTCATAGTCTCGTGGAGTATGTATATAAATCCGCCGTAATCACCAAGTTACAAAAACCACTTCATTATTTAAATCAATTATCAAATTTATATTCTGAATCCGTACGTTTTCATTTCAAGTTCGATCCCGTTATAAAATCTAATTTCTTTGAGCATCACCCAAGTCTTGGATAAAATATGTTCTAATCATCTGATTTGATACCTGTGAAAATCTAGAAGAATTCTCCTAAAAACTCGACTCCTTGTGCCTGTTTTCTAATCCGTTGATACGTATTTTATCGTTGAAATTCAAACTTACTTTTGACTAATGCATCCGTTGTATTCTCTGATAAAGTCTTGAAAATGAAAAAGAATCCAATGTATCATTGACTATGTTAATAGTGGCAAATTATTCCTTGGATAGTCTGGAATACTACAAGTTTTAAAGACATAAGAAAATGCGCGCGCGCGCGCGTGTGTGTGTGTCATGTAATATGAATAACGACTGTAATTTTTTTCATGATTTTCAGAGTTTCCAGTAGTGGACTGCACTCGATTCGGATATACTCAATGTCCATTTAACTGAATGGTACGTTAAAGTTAGCTAATTATTTCCAACATCAAGCGATGAATGTAATATTTTTTCAATTATAATGATCTATGATTTGGAACCTTTAATCGAATTTTTGATCAGGGCTGGTCAATCAGCAAACCTAAGCGGAAAGGCATATCGAATTGTTGCGTCGAGGATCCATTTTATACAAGTTGATAATTATTTGCTCACGGTTTTTTTGTACGCTGACAAATCACGCATGGTAGCATATTAATTAGCCTTAAAAGATGAGAAATCTAAAATGTAGGGTTATTCATTCGGGGATCTTGAGGACTAGGCTCGAAATAGGGCACAACGGATGTGTCGATTGTGACTTTTTTAAATGGTGGTCATTTATAGAGCGTTGGAACTGCAATGTCGTTTTAATATTTATAACTTGTCGAATGTTTAGTCAACGTGAAATGACGATTGTAAAAATAACATTTTTGAAGAAAAATAAAACTGTTAAAAAAACAACAAAACTTAACTTTCTACTGCCATCCAACAGATATCTTCACACGTTTGATTCCGTTCAAAGGAAAGTATTCTTCAAATCGAATCGAAAACACGTTACAGATTGGATCGGAAATTTTGTTGTAATCTTTTCTCACTCACCTTATAACGAAAAACTTGTAGCTCGCTACCAAATCCATCGGATTTTCTTTGTTGGATTCATCACTGTTTATCATTTTCACATGTTTCTTCCTTTGTTATACATATGACATATCATCGCTTAAGTATCATTATCTCAGGTGCGCAGTAATATTCTGTAGAAGATATATGTCTGTGGCTGAGACTGAAAAAGTTCGAACGAACGTACATTATTTGCTTTATTAAAAGCTCAAAAATACGTCTTGTTATTTGCTCTGATAATCTGACCAGTTTTTTTGAGAAGAAAATTTACGCCAGGAGATCTGTGTGTGGAGAACATTTACGAACGGAAATGTAGAGCTCTGTGCGAATGAAAAAATGTTGCTCGACAGCAAATCAAACATATTCAAAATTCTTCGAAACAAGATACGCCTCTACAAAGGTCCTCGTGACTTCTGTCGAGCAGAATGCGGATACAGCCACGAATGATATTCGGTATTGTAAAATAACGTTACAACGATCCTGCGGTTACGACATGACAAGACGATGTAGTTCGTGAGCTTCATTTTTCGTGAACGCTCATAGGATACGAAAAGGATCTGAATATGTGATTTTGAAAATAAATGGTCACAGAAATAACGAGATCCAAGTATATCAGACTTTTTTTTAAATAATAAATAAACAACAGAACAGAACAAATAATATCAAAATGTCAAACGTTTCAAATAATTAGTATTTCTAAGATACAAACACTTGCCTGTTATCTAATTAAACATTATTCACAAAGTGTATCTCGCACGATCTACAAAACACAACGTAAATCGTAACGGCAACCGGCAACGCAAAATTCATGCATCCAAACGAGGCGAAAATGATATTTTCTAACGACGACATGTGTGGGTGTGTGTGTGCGTGCGTGTGTATGTGTGTGCATGGGTGAGAAAAGGAAGACAAGTACTGATAGATATTCGGTCTTGAAAAGGGAACAAATTTCGCAAGTTAAAATTCTTTCACATCCCTCACGGTTCTAGTGAAATTGCATAATTCGCAAAATTTTGACGTTTACGCTGACGGACACGTTACGATACACGTCGCGTGGTCGTACATCCTTGAAAACGGTATATAATTAAAGATAGTAAAAAAAGACTTGTAATTAAATATCCAACAGCCATATATTTATAATTTATTTTGAGAAACAAATGCTAATTGAGCATTACTTAATTGTTAATAAGTCCTAGTGATAGAAATAATAATAATGATACCGCAAACAGACGAAAAAAAATAGAAAAACAATCAAAATAACCTGCGAGCTTTTATAATTCAATATATATATATATATATATATATATATATATATATATATATATATATATATATATATATATATACATACATACAACACACACACATATATACATATGTAAGTATATATATGTATATTATATATATTTATATGTATATATGATAAATTATATATATGATGACGATCAACACTTGATTTATAATCGTTTAATAGGAATGTGTACAGTACAGGTTGAGTCATGCATAGTATAATTAGAACTGGTAAGAACTAAATATTGCTTTTTTGTTGCTGAAACGGTTGGTTAGGAGTTATCCGTAATTCTCCGTGATCTAACACGCATCTAGCATATGTACAACGTGCGTCTCTTTTTTTGTTTCTTTTATGCTCTTCCAAATTTCACGGTCAATTCGATTCTCATTGATTCGCATTTACACACGCACACACACACACGTGCGCACGCGCGCACGCATACACACATACATATATATATATATATATATATATATATATATATATATATATATATATATATGTATATATATCTAGCGAGCTTGTTGAACGCGACGTGGATAAATTCTGGCATTGTCGATATAATTTGCAATGATTTTACATCAGGCAAATTTTATCAACTCGTCGCCATCGGACGGAAAGCTTATTCTTGAACGACCATGATTTTGAAAATCGTTTCAACTGTCCGCCGGCTCCGTGCTATTTGTTGCACACGATGCCGGAGTCGTCCACGTCGCGTACAACTCAGTTACTTGTTCACGGAGTAACGCAGATCTAGCTACGGGCCTATATATGCGGCGTAACTGTGGCGTAACGAGAAAAGAAATAAAATGACCGAAAATTTGTCCGGAAATTTTTTTACGACGGATTCGACAACGTCAAGTGGCAGCTCGTGCTAGTTTGTCTACGTCGTTCGAACAGATGAAACGTGATTTAGATCATCCGTGAAAGGACACCTTATTCAATGAGCTATGAACCACTAGTATGCGATCGATTTTTTATTTTAGTTGTCGCCGCGATGATAGGTTGGGTCCAGAGTAACGTTTTGGATTTTAATGAAATGTTTCTTTCGAAACTATACGTGTTTAAAAAAGCAACAAAAATAGAAAAAGACGGCTGCGAATTATCATTATTAGACGGTAAAATATTATCTTTTGGAAGTAGCCACTCGTGCTTATTTCGTTGATAAAAGGTGAAGAAGTATCGCGATGGAAGATTCATTATTTCCAACTGCGAGGGAAACGGCGGCAGTGCCTATTACCATGGACGCAACTTACCGTCTCTACCTAAATCTATCGAATGAGTGTTATCTGCATTATTGAGTTAACGTTTTTTTCTTTAAATTACTCTAAATACCGAGCTATTAACGAATAATGTTAGTATGTACAGGTACAGGTCTCGTATAGTTGCAGTCGTGTCGTCACTGGTTTTTAGATTGTGGCGGGTGCCGACATAATCCGCCGTTTTGTTTGCTTTTGTGTTCGCTTTTAGTGCATCGGATCGCAGACATCGTAGAGCCCAGAGACAGAGAGAAAGATAGAGCGAGAGAGCCTCGCGCCGCGGGCACCGTAAGGAACGGGACGAATGTAGCGCGTATTGATAGATAGTGGAGACAAACGCCACAAAAAGTGAACAGAGAGAAAGAAAGAGGAGGATGAGGGTGAGAAAAAAAAATCGGGAACCTGAAGATTTTCGGCGCTTGGTACGCGATCAGGCGACTCGCTCAACGTGATACGTTGCCAGCGGACCCTTCCAAAGATCCGCGCGCGATTGTTCATTCTCCCCGAGGGGGACATCTCGGAGTCTGGGCTTCCCCGACTAACTTATGCAACCTCTTGTTTCCGCATATACACGGGTGGATTTTGCACCTACGTTTACGAAGAGCTTACGCTTTAAGTACACTCGATTATATGCGGCTGCGACGACTCGATTACGCTTGGTCTTCCCACGGCATTCTCCAAATTGTGCAAGGACGTTGAATGTGCTCCGTGTCCGTGATCGTTGTTCCCGACTCCGTTGGCGCCGTTCCCTGTTACGACGCTGGACCGAATCTCGTAATTCTCCATATGTTCTGCTTTGCACTCTTTCGTATCGGGCATGTTATCTGTTATCACGGACAAACGAGGAACGCACAATAAGCAAGACGTAGCTTCGATAGATTTAGAGATTCGTTGTTCGTACATATTGTTCGTACTATTTGCGTGCAAGCGGAAGGTTGAAGGGGAAAATAATGACGACTCACCGCTGCCCATGTCAGGTCCGTATTCGTAGTACGTTGGGTAGCCGACGTTAGCTGCCAAAGCGAGTTCATCCTCGATGTTGTTTGGTCGACAACTAGTCGTCTTCCAATGAGTTCTGAGGCCACTCGCGCTAATGTACTTCTTGTCGCATCCCTGACACGTGTAAGGGCGTTCGTTCGTGTGAAGCCTCTTGTGAAGCTTGAGATGGACAAACTGCGTAAACTTGGCAGGGCAGAGGTCACAGGCGTAAGGTTTCTGTCCGGAGTGCAGTCGAAGGTGCGTTTTCAAATTGGACGTCGAGCTGAATCTCTTCTTGCATATTTCACACTGATGTGGTTTTTCGCCTGTAATGGCAGAGTAATCGTGAACGGGTTTGTCCCCTCCGGTGTTTCGTGTTCGCGATCGTCTAACGAGAGTGAACCGAGTGAAAAGAATTTACCTGTGTGAACTAAGTGATGTTTTTGTAGATGAGCAAGCTGGGTGAAGCTCTTCGTGCAGACGTTGCATTTGAAGGGCCGTTCACCGGAGTGCGTTCGCAGGTGAACCTTCAGGTTGGATAGTTGGCCGAACGTTTTGCAGCAAACGTTGCACTCGTAGTGCATCTTGCCATCCTTCTTCTTCAGCGGATATGGTAAGGATCTGTATCCCCTTGATCCCTGGGAGTTTGGACTGAGTGCACCACTTTGAGAGCACTCGTGATCGTCAGGAGACAATGAACCGGCTGGGGGAAACCGATTCATGGGATTGGAAATCGTTACGCCCGAATGATGGCCTAGATGGAGGTTATGAGTTCCGGTGACTAGGGCCTGGCTACCGTCGACCTGCATCGTGGAGGAGGTCGGGAGTTGATGAGTGTCAAGCCGCCTGTCGTTCCTGTCGTAGATATTCGTCGGAGTCGGCGAGTAGGTGGTGTTTATTGTCAGCGGTGCGTTGTGATGAAGGGATCCGTTCTGATGGTACAGATTGTAGGGATACGAGGGCGAGGAGATCGGCGATATGGGCGCGATCGTTGGATTCGTATTGAGGTACATGGGAGTTGATTCGCTCGGTATTTGGGTAACGACGGAATTGGAGTAGCGGATGGTGGTAGTGGGGGATGGACTTTTTGATTTGCGCTGTTTCATCAGGAAATTCGAGGAGGAAGAGGAAGAGGCGGACGAAGACGAAGAGGTGGACGAGGACGAAGGCGAGTGTGTAACGTTGGTGGACGAGAGGAGAGTCCCGGAACTCGAATGAATGTTTCCCGTACTCGAGTGCAAGTTATTATTGACGCAGGAGCGAAGTACTCCGCTCGTCGAGTTCACGTCGTTATTGCTGGCATCAACGTAATGCGTCGTAAGGTTGCTGGAGCTCGAGTCGGGACTGCAAGGCTTCATATTGCTGTATCTGTGAGACTTCTTGTAAGAGTATGCCATCTCCGTAGGACTGGAGGGTGGCGGTGTAACGGAATCGACGTGACAACCGTTAGAATTGACGTTGTGATGATTATTATTGTTGTTGTTGTTGTTATTGCTGTCCGTAGTATTGTTCCTGAGAAGTATATTCTCGAGAATACTACTACTGGAGTTGGACAGGTACGTCGGCCTCGTGGTTGGCATCGGTACCGTCGTCGTTGTCGTTGTCGTCGTCATCGTCATTGCCTTTACGTCAGCCTCGTAAAATTGTTTTGGATTTTTGTCGATCAGCTCGACGAGTATCAGCTCGCTGGATGAAGATAGCACCGTGTTCTTCTGAAGAGCGGGTGATACGGACTTCTTGATATGAAGCTCCGGAGAATTTGCAACCGCGACCACCTCCTCCTTCTCCTTGATGTTCTCCATACCTTTGTTGAACGTATTGTAAGTTTTTGTGATCTTTATCTTCACTTTTCTGTACTCGTTCTTCGCGACGTTGTCCTGTTTCAAAACGCCATTGGGACTCGGCATTTTCGCGTTCTTACTGAAGTCGAGGACGTAATTATTTTCCGAATCTGATTCGCTGCTCTCCTCTGGTGGAGTCAGAACTTCATCGTGGTAACCGTTCGAGTGATAACCCTCGTCGGACCTCACGGAACCGTCGGTCGGCGTCATCTGCGATCTCGTTTCGTAAACGACGACGGTTTCCTTGATCGGCGAAGTTTCCACAACCGGCAACATGTCCGGCATAATAGCGGACTGCTGAACCTGTTGTCCTGTAATCGTAAAAACTGTGGTTTAACGAACCGTTTCGTAATTATCAATACCGTTGTTCGACAGATTCATCGCTAGTCTCTGCCTACTTATTCTTTGCAGCATTAGTTCTCCGGTCAGAGGATAGTTCAGCCTCTCCGCAAATTCCCTGCAGTACCAGACGAGGAGCTCTTGATTCGGCAAAATTGGTTTTATCGTGTAGAAGTAGATGTTCATCTGCAACGCAACGACAAGCGAATATTTATCGATCTATATTTTCATCGGTTTTTACGACCGTCAACAATGTTTTCTTCTCCGCCGAATCATTTCGACAAAAGTTCGTGACTAAAAATACCATCATTTTCCTTTTTTTTCCTTTTTTTTTGCGCAACATGACGCAATCGAACCTCATTTCGCGTATAATAACCTTGCGATTTAAAAATTCTCGCCTTACCTTATACTGGCAGGCAATCAGGTTCTGCGACTCCGAAGAGTAGGCTGGGTTGACGTACCGCATCCAATTCGATCTTTGAATGTCATAGCCGTCGATGTAGTAGAACAACTCGTTGTCCTTGTAGATCTAAAGCGGGTAAAAACGAAAGACCGAAGATGAGTGATTATGCGCAAAATTAGTCACACTTGATATGCGTAATAAGTAAGTGTCGGAAATACATCCTCCCCTGAACACATCATACACCCGATCAATTTCGTTGTAGTGGCGATTCGTGGTGTTTGTGAAAAAAAACGTTCGTAAAATCGTCGTCCGCTGGGTAGATTCTGATCAGTGTTTCGCAGTCATTCATTGTGAGCTCGAACTGTTTTGGATCCATTCGTTATATCGAATACGAATTGTATATCGCTCGAGGCTACGTTAAACTCGAATCATCTCGCGATTTTGAATTTCGCTTCGAATTATAAATCTTAATCAGAGGTTGGCAATGAATTTTTTCAAGCGCAAGGCTGTACTCGCGAACACGTTGACGTGACCCGAACAGAACCGGTCGCCTGATTACACGTCGATCAATGGGACTCGACGAGCGGTTTAATCGAGTCGAATGGATAATATTAATGATTATAATATTGTAGATGAATGGTGGACATGTGCCCCGATCAGAATCCAATCGACGTTTGTCGATGCGATATCGAATTAATTTGAATGAGGTCGACGCAGCCAAATCGGCACGCCTTCGAACTCTAGAAACACCGATATGATTTTTCTAATCACCTTTCGACACGAGATTCCGAATGATACGTTCTTTCCGTTACATGTCACGCAAATTCCCATAGCCGAAGGCATTTTAACGCTCGTGAGAAAAAAAAATTCGCACCGAATACATCCTGTAGCGAAGCTATCCAAATAGATGTTCGTATAAATTGGAAAAACCATCCATCTCATACTTCTCTCGATGCCAAAAATAAATGAATGTAAAAAAAAAAAAACAACAACAAAATACAATATACGATAAGTAATAATTCATTGCAAATTTCGCTTATTGCTCGACTCCGCAGTGTGACCGTTTATACTTGGCTCTAGTGAAATTGCTCGTACCTGGAATAGTAATTTTATTTTTGAAAGATATCAATGACTCCGCGATCAAAGACTTATCTATCGTGCAAGGTATAACGAAAGATTAGTTTCATTTCGCCAATTTCTATATTACTTCTATATCTGTATTATTTCCAAATTCGAGCAAATATGCATTTCATCTACCACTCTGACGAATGACATTTGGAATAATAATTGTGTTCCCTTGATTGTTTTATTTCCTAGTATCTCGCGAAGTTGGTAAGTGTCCCCGAGTAACCGGGGGGAAAATTGACGAGTGATGTTCGCAGTCGGGTGTTTGATCATCGAAAAAAATCGTGCCCGACGATCCGAAAATATTTTACTCAGCAAGCTGCTAAGAATCGTCGACGCTCGCGAGAACAAGGCCCCTGGAATCGGTACAGAAGTCGCGTGCCGCGTGACCTCTATCTCGTTACAACGCTCCCCATCCCGTTCCCGAAGATCTTTGTACAACGGTATTACCGTTCGTGTGCCCCGCGGCGTCTGTACTACCTCCGAAAACGCGGCGAAGAAGTAGCGAACGACATTACGCAAGTATAATAGAAACCAAAAGGCCTCCGCGGATATAACGGTGCGTGACCCGACGACGCTCTGTACTAGATGCGGTAGTATCGCTGCCGGTTTATCTTGCCCGGTAACTACGACGGAGTCGTAGACCAAACGAACCGCGTGAAGGAGAGGAAGGAAAACGGACGTAGATTCTATAGTAACGTATCGCGTGACTCGTTGCGTGAAGGTTCCAAGGGTATGAACTTACCCTCCAGAAGTATTTGCGATTCGCATCTGCTGGTACCGAATCCTTCGTGTAGAGTTGACCGACGAGAGGACCAAATCGGGTTCCTTTGGGAATGTAACTCGTGCTCCAGACACCCAATATCTAATTGACAAAATTATCCATGATAAATTTCCCATTCAAGAAGGCGGCGTGTATCCGTTCTTGATAACAGCGTTATCAAGAAATGCCTTCAAGAAATATCAATCGGTCGAACTTCATTTTCAACGCGATTCCGTTTCGTTTGCCGTTCGAGGTCCGAGATTTTTCTCAACATTCCCGTTTCCGCTTAAATGATTAAGCGTTCGTTGACGTCAACGACGGCGCGGCGACCAATCACGCGATTTTTTAAAACGTTCAACCCAACGGGACGATGCTGCAAGGCACTATTCTGTCCTCGCGTGCGGAGGAACTGTACCAAACAAGGACCAGACCTTACGGACGTGGCATCGCACCGTGATTCCCAGGAACGCGCGACAGAATGTGCATCGAAGCGTTGATCCGGCACCGAGGTTTACAATTGAACACGTGACGATGCCCTGCAAAGGATTTGCCCTTGCTTCTTACTTTTCTTTGCCTCGTCCCATCGCGAAAGGTTGAACGCGAGACTCGCACCCCTCGATAGACTCGCAGGGATACAGCGTGAAAATGTATTCGCGTTACTTAGATGTTCCGAATATTTTTAAACTTCTACGCTATAATCCCCTTCTTCAAACTGGTTGTGTATTCCGTTGGATTCCGCGAATCGATTTCTATAAAGACGAGATCCAGTTACCTGTGGTTCTATATGCGCGAAGAGATACCGGCGACTGACTCGTTAAAACGAGTAATTTGAGTGGTAAAATTTCCTTTCGTTTTCCTCTGCCATTCGCAAACAATGTTTCGCGACTGTGGTATAAAACTGTATCTCCATCAGCGATAAATCTACAGATCTTTTTCAAGTATTGCGACATCTAACCGACAGTATTTACAATGCTTGTGGAAAATTGTAGCGAACGTTGGTGTTTCACGAAGAAAAACAGAGATCGTAATTAAATTTTAACTGTGTTTATTTTTTATTTTTATTCTTTAATCTATCGAATGTTTGTGTCTCGCCAAGAGGAAAAGAGATAGCGATCAAATTTTTTTCTTCAAAAATCTATCAAAAACTTCGGGTAGTTGGTTAGATCTCCGATCGAGATACATTGCAAACGATTCGTTCTTGATATATATCTCTATTATGTATATGACTCGGCAAACAATTTCACAAACAACAATATTTGGACAAATAAAAGTGTCAAATAATAAATGCTGACAAACAAGAAGAGTATCTATGCGCTTTCGTCGTACGAACAAAAAAGGAAAATAATAGGTACCGACGTTTCGTTTTGATGGCTGTTCGCATGTTTGCTGTTTGCCTTCTGATCGTAGAATTGTGGGTGTTGTTGAATGCCGTCTTTTGATCGTTCGACGAAAGAGTCTTGATCGAATGTTATCGGGGGATATACTCACGTCATTCAGAGCCTGAGAGGGTTTCAGCACCAAATTTCTGGGTAGAGAAGCTTCGGCACGATTTGCATCGCCGGGATTGGGGGTGACGTCGGGAACGAGGTAAACAGCATGCTCCTCGAATTCCTCTTCCCTGAGAGTACCCTGACCCCACTCGCTTCCCTCCATCTTTCACTGCAAATTGAGGAATCACTTTCGTTAACAACGGTCGTATGAATGTTCGAAGCTGCGTGAACTTTAAGGGAATACGTCGACCGGGCCAAGTTACGACTATCCACTGAAATATTAATTACGGATATTCGTCCTGACACTTTAAGGTGTTGAGAGAGAAAGAGCCAAAGAAAAGAAGAGAAAAAGAGAGAAAAGGAGAAAGAGCATTAGAGCAATTCGGAGGTATGAAATTTGCAACTATGACTCGCAACTATGAAATTTCGGCGAATGTTTTATCGGAGGTTGTATTGTTTTTTGCACATGACACGTTTGCATATATTTATATACGTTCGCGTGTATAAGTTTTGGTCATACTCGAGCACCGTTGATCATCTTTTTTATACCGGCTGTAATCGATACGCAAAGCTGTCGATTATGAAATTATAAATGCTACGGCTTCGGTTATTCGACCGAAAATAATTCAATGGGGAAGAGTAAGCGAGGCAGTTCTTCGATGCGGCCGCCGAGAGAATCCAAAATGGGGCATGATCGGCGGGCGGATTGTCGCTGCGATTCGAAACAGAAAGAACCAAACGCACGTACCTCGGTATTCACGACACCGTTTTTGGTACACAAAACAATCTTTGAGATGGCCGACTGTAGCGGAAATTATCAGTGTGCCGCGCTATGCCGTGGCGAAGTGCACCCTTTAAAGCTGCGAAAGTGAAACTCGACCGTGCATTGATCGACTCGTTGGGGATGAGATAGTCTTCCGCGCCGAGATCCATCTTCTGCCATCAGCAACGAAATTTTTCAATTCCTTTTTCTTTACACCATGGTTTCTGTTTGGAAAAAAGCACGAAAGATCGAACTTTCGCGTCGAGTCCTTTGATTTTTCGACAAATCCAAAATCCAAACCAGAGAATTCCCTTCAATTCACCACTTCGTAAGCACTTTTTCTCACTCTCCTCGTGACCCAAACGGGCGCGTGTTTTTGGCCTTCCTCAACATTTGTCCAACTGAGATGAAACGCTCTGCACGTAGCTGGTACTAGCATCGTTTTCCACTCAAATGCTTCCAGCAAGAAAATTTCTCGACTTGAAGGTCCGAAAAATCTGTTTTCACATCGTCGCACCAGATAACCACGCGACGAAAAATTAATTCCACCAACAAACTCCTACGGAATTATTATTTCCGCACACAGTTTTTGATTTTCACTTTTTTTTTTATCTCCTCACAAAGTTACATATACCGTCAATGATGTGGATCGCAGGTGAAAAATAACCCGGAACATTTGCAAAAATATCGCAACTTGTTTTTTCTATCTCTCGAGTGAACAACAAACCCGCGACGAGGCATAATTTAGAAAAAGTCGCGTCGTCGATTTTTCGAAATCAACCGCCAGCGGAATACGGATGCGAAATAATAGTCAAATAAGACAGGCAATATCGCGAGGAAATTCGGAAATCGTGGAATTGGGTAATGTCCACGACCCGTCCGCGATTGGCACAGTGTGGAACTCAGGAAGCCTGACCTAGCCCAACTCGACACCGCTTGGCTGGTACGTCGGGTGATGGTGAGGTCTGCTGGTGCGACGGTTACGTGGTGGTGGTGGTGGCGGTGGTGGTGGTGGTGGTGGTGGTGGTGGTGGTGGTGGTTCGTCCTCGCACACTCGGCCAACGAGCAAGGTGCAATTCTCTCCGATGCGCTTCGCATCGACCCGCGCTGCGTTGGTCGGTCCTTCTCTTTTTTGCATTTCCATGAGTTTCCTCTCTCTCGCTACCTCGCGTTCCTCCTTCTCCTGGAGCCCCGCGTCGCCCCGTTACTCGTGCCCATTCCACCCCTTTCGACGAACCGCCGGAGCATGCGCGAAACGATATTCAAATAAATATTACCGATCAGGATACATCTCGCCAAGACTCGGTTTTTTCAAACGTGATGAATCTGTGCATTCGAAAAAGAAAAAATACCCTCGATCCAAAGTCAGTCGCCAGTGCTACGCGCGAAAAAAGAATAACTTTTTCCCTTGATCATGAAAAACTCATTGCTGCTGTTCGACGCAAGCTTCACGGTATAAAATTAATTATGCATTTACAGCATCAAGCAGTAACGAAGCTCGTCAGATTTTTATCGTAAATAGATATAGTAAAATGTATGACAATCGTGTAATATCGACGTGGAATATTCTAAATTTAGAGCTTGAGTACTCAACATCCAAGTAGTTTGTACCTGTGATGATTATCATGTTGGTACAGCGAACTCGGCCTTGTTAGTTTGCGAATAGTTGCGTTAATGAATTACCCTTCTGCCAGAATCATACTAGGTCTCACCGACGAAACCTATTTCGTTGGAATATTTTACACCGTTCGTAGAAGAACGAAAGCATTTCAGCACCTCATCAGCGTTTTTACCCCATGTGGCCAAGTTTTAGTCGAACATAATAATCATTTTCCTACCATTACATGTTTCTAGATCGAAGAAATAATTTCTGCGCGAAACGTGGCTACGGCACTTAGGTCGATAGAATTATACGCGTTTTTCACATCATGACGTATGAATAAAACACACGACTTTTGATTAATATTATAATTTAGGCGATTTTCTTCAATATTATCCGGTAATAACTTGCTAATTTTTTGAGAGTGATTGAAATATGCCATTTTTTCATTCTCTCGTCTCATTTTCGAATTCGAAGCTATGCGATAGCCATTTATAAGTCGCCACTTTGGCAAGTTATCCGCATTTGTTGTTCATTATCCGTTCAAATAGTCAGTATTCGATTTTTATCCGCAAGAAGTTCGTTCAACGAGATTTACAGGTACCTATCCAATCACCATACCTAACCAGCGAATGCGACACGAAACACAAACAATATCCTACAATTTTCAGGACAGAGTGATCGAAATAACGTCTAATGCTCAGATAGCCGCGATGTAGTCTTAATAAATCTGGCCCATAATGTACGTTTGAGACCTCTTCGGAAAACGCTAGCGTACCTGGTAACGTCATTAATAATTTAGGCTTAACGATACAGCGCCATTGTCAATCGACTTCTACGAGTATTTCATCAATGTCCCAACATTTCCGAAAATGATCGCAAACCGATTATTTGTTGGATAGTTGTTTGAAAAAATGTAAGATGCTTCAGGATCAGGAATCGGTTTGATGAGATGACGTTCAAGTTTCGCGTCGCACAATGGTCGGAAATTCGCAAAAAAAACACGGTAAAAAGTAAAAAAAAGAGTTGTTAATTTCAGGTGCTCTGTTTCAAAGTCTTTTAGGAGAATGTTCAGAGGGAAAAAAAATTATAAATCGAATTTTGCAAAACGAAGGGTGTTCCTAAGGTTATGTAAGAAATTTCTATCGGTTCACGTTGATTTTTTTTCCAGTTTTTTCTAATACGTTATGACCGTTCGTAGATACGTGTGATTTATTCCGGTTTTGCCGTTGTGATGGCATGAGTCGACAGTGATTCAAATGTGATTCCAGGAGATCCCGTTGTGTTTGAAGCTGATTATTAAGAGAAGAATAATCGAGATTCCAATAGCGTTTGTATTGGGTTGTTTCTGATGCACTTTCCAAGTTATGGCCGAAAATGGGGGAAATATTTGAAAAATAGCACGATCTTGATGAAATTAATCTTCCACTTGTCTGTTGGGTCGCTGATTCCGAAAATGAAATTCGAAATACGAAATTTGAAGATAAATTTTTTTATCACAACAAGTACGGACTGCAAAGTTCAATAATACATTGCAATGCATTGTAATAAGGAGTCTTCATTGGTCGAATAAATCGTGAGTAAATTGTGGATTGAATCTTTCATTAATTCTTCGTCTATTCGTGCTGCAATAAACCATTGCCCGTGCAAGATTTTAGCTATTTCAAATTTTGAACTTCGAAGTCCATTTTTGAAATCAACGACAACCCAAAAGACGCGTGGAAGATCAATTTCAGCAAAATCGTATGATTTTTGAAAAAATATGTCCGCCATTTTGGGTCGTCTGTTTCCAATTTTGTATTTTGAAGATCACTTTTGAATTCAGCGACCCAATAAATATGAAACGGGATAAATTTACAAAAAAGTGTGAAACTTTCGACTTTTGATTAAAATTTCGCGCCGTTTAAAATGATCATCGGAACGGTCGTCAGAATGAGAATTGATGAGCATGACCGAACGAATGATGAGCCGTAATTAGTACAGAGGACCGATAGTCGAGGTCATTTGAGCGTAGAAATCGAAACTGTCGTAAAAGAAACTGCTTAGTGTTAGTAAATTGCGTCGCATTTGAACCGATCGCGAGCCTACTGTGCAATTAGTTGTCCGTAGTCGTAGCTGTAGGGCATCGTTACATGTGGATCGATCGGCATGTGACTCGAATTGTCCTTCCGAGATATCGGGCGCGAACATCTAACGATTTACGTCCGATTCGAGCTGTTAACTATTGAAAACCGTTTCATTATCGTTATCGTCGAGTCTCAGCGGCGCCGCGAAATCGGTGACTAAGAAGAGGAATTACCTGCGTGAAATAAGAGAGCTCCAGCAGAGAGGTTTGCAAAACGTGACGATCCCGCGATCGGTATGAATGAGCGAAGTTATCGCAAACGAATTTCACTTTTCACCGAAGCTGATTCATCGTTGATAAATCCCCGCGATTAGCGGAAGCGTTCGACAATCGGTGCAGGAGATTATCGGTATTCCCATTCCCCATCGCCATGTTTGCAGCCACTTGTCGCTCGTTCATAGTCGTTGATCATCGGAAAACCGGTCGATCGATTTTTTTTTATATTCCTCGAAATAACCCGCGCGTAAGATGTTGCCGGAATGAAATGCAGGGATAGTAAATGTAAACCGGAAGAATCGTCGGCGTAACAGAGCCGAATCGACGCGTAGTAGTATATCGATGGAGAGACAGTCAGTCAACAAGGAGGTTGCAGCGCTGAAAGAAGGTCTCAGTCGGTCATTGTTCCACTTGGGGGTTCGATTAGACTTGCCGCTCGTGTAAAAGAGGTTTCAATACCTTCCAACGATGGACGAATCACGCGGGTTCCCGTCTCTACATCCGTTCGTCCGCCGCCCATGAATCCCCAACAGCCCGCGCGAGTCCATCGGGCATGACGTCAGCCGGCTAACTGTACCTGGCCGCGAGACAGCGTGTACTGGCCGCCGACCAAAGCCGACGAACCGAACAGTTTCGCATGCTGCCATGGCCAAAAGTAAAATGGAAATCGAATTCTTTCGTAGGCGGAAGTTGCGAGTAATATTCGCCAAAAAGCCCCTCCCTTCTCCGCGAATCGACGAACGTTTCTTCGCTTATCGTGGCGATTTTCTCGCTCATCCACACATCATCATTATCATCATCATCATCCTGCACGGATAATTTGTATTTTTCAACGCAGGACTTTTCCATCCTTCAAATACGAGGCTGTACGGAAAACAGAGACGTTACGAATCGTGTATAGAAAAGCGGACCGTTTCTTTTTTTCGCAGAAACGAGAACGAAGGAGCAAACCGCTGACCTACAACGCGATGAAGGTCTGTCTGAGAAGGGTGTATCTATTTTTCCGTAGTGGGAATGGCGCGACGGCCTTTTCAAAACAAGTGAAATTTCTCATTGAATAGTACAAATAATTGCCATAGAAATATTACTCGTCGAGCTTCCAAACGTATGGCCGCGATGTTTGACGCGAGAGGTTGGTGAAAACAAATTTTCACGTCAAATTTGTGTACTTGCGATGGTTTGTGCCGTGGAATCCAATGAAAATGGGGAAAGGATGGTTCTTTTTTCGTGGCGTTTCGAGCTTGCAAATTTTGTATCCCAAAGATGGCCCCGAGAAAACGCGCGAAGGCCTCGCAACGACCCACGTCGCGTAGGAGCCAAACGAGTTCATTGACCCGCATGTGGCGAAATGATTATAACAGTACCTATACACAAAGGTGACAGGTTGCGAGTCAACATCGGCTGACCGCTCGGCGCAATGACGGGGACAATTTACGCTGGTGCATACAAGATCACGGTCGTCGTAAAACAACGCAGGCGCAAGGCGCGCAACTTCGGTTAACGCACTTTGCCTTCGATGTCATACCGAATTCTCTTTCCGGAAGTCGTGACTGATTTCACACAAGATTTGAGCGCTCACGTCTCTCTCTCTCTCTCTCTCTCTCTCTCTCTCTCTCTCTCTCTCTCTCTCTCTCTCTCTCTCTCTCTCTCTCTCTCTCTCTCTCTCTCTCTCTCTCTCTCTCTCTCTCTCTCTCTCTCTCTCTCTCTCTCTCTCTCTCTCTCTCTCTCTCTCTCTCTCTCTCTCTCTCTCTCTCTCTCTCTCTCTCTCTCTCTCTCTCTCTCTCTATACACATATATATATATATATATATATATATATATATCCCTCTCTCTCCTTCTCCCCGTCGCCCCGTCTCCCCGTCTCGCCGTCTCTCCGTCTCTCCATCTCCTCGTCTTTCTGTCTCTCCGTCTCCCCGTCTTCCCGTCGTCCCGTTGTCCCGTCTCCCCGTCGCCCCGTCTCTCCGTCTCCCCGTATCCCCGTCTCTCCGTCTCCCCATCTCCCCGTCTCTCCGCCTCTCCGTCTCACCATCTCTCTGTCTCTCTGTCTCTCTGTCTCTCTGTCTCTCTGTCTCCCTGTCTCTCTGTATCTCCGTCTCTCTGTCTCTCCGTCTCTCCGCCTCTCCGTCTCACCATCTCTCTGTCTCTCTGTCTCTCTGTCTCTCTGTCTCTCTGTCTCCCTGTCTCTCTGTATCTCCGTCTCTCTGTCTCTCCGTATCTCCGTATCTCCGTCTCGCCGTCTCTCTGTCTCTCCGTATCTCCGTCTCTCTGTTTCTCTGCCCGTTTGTCTCTCTCTCTCTCTCTCTCTGTCTCTCTAACTCTCTGTCTCTCCGTCTCTCCGTCTCTCCGTCTCTCTGTCTCTCTGTCTCTCCGTCTCTCCGTCTCTCCGTCTCGCCGTCTCTGCGTCTCTCTGTTTCTCTGCCCGTTTGTCTCTCTCTCTCTCTCTCTCTCTGTCTCTCTATCTCTCCGTCTCTCCGTCTCTCCGTCTCTCCGTCTCTCTGTCTCTCTGTCTCTCCGTCTCTCCGTCTCGCCGTCTCTGCGTCTCTCCGTATCTCTGTCTCTCTGTCTCTCTGTCTCTCTGTCTTTCTGTCTCTCTGTCTCTCTGTCTCTCTGTCTCCCTGACTCTTTCTCTCTTCTCCTTCCTTTCTCCCTCTCCCTCTCCTTCTTTCTCTCTCGTTCCCTCTTCCTCTATCTCGCTCTTCCTTTTCTCTTCCTTCTTCTCTTCCTCTCTATCTCTATCCTTATCTCCATCTCTTTCCCTATCTTCATCTTCTATCCCCATCTCTATCTCCATCTCTATCTCTATCGGCATCTCTATATCTCCATCCCTATTTTTATTCCTATCTCTTTCTCTATCTGTGTCGGTCTGTGCTTTACTGGTCATTCACGTTGCATGACCGCTGAGTGTAGATCCCACAATTGTTGTCAAGGTCTTATTCGGTCATTGTCTCATGCGCGAGCCGTGTTTCTGATCATCGTCAGTGAGTCGTCTTCGCAATCGGTTCGGAGTGGTTATTGGTCTCTTGTTTGCTCCTTTGTTCTGCTACGTGTTCGCCGAACTCTCGAAGTTTTTATATCTCATCCATGGACTTCCATGACATCGAGTCAAAATTGCGCTCTATTTGAGTCTTCCGAATTCTAAAATCCCCTCAGTTTGGCTCTGCCGTCACGAACCAATACGTGGATGCGGCTTGATTTTTCACATTTGCCCATTTCCATAGATTTCTTCTCTCGCTTGCCTACTCCTTGTCCATCATTATCAAGCTGCGATTCGTTACATTCAGCTTTTCGTTTTCTTCACCCGTCGATTCAAAATTATTGATTTAAAATGTGCGAAACAAGTTCCTCAGATTCCTCAGATACTGGAATCGTCATTCGAGTAGTTGATAACTTGGAATACAGTCGGAAGACGATAAAACAACTCGCTACATAGAACAAGACTCGTAGATTTTTGGAAGGTCAGGCCGATATCAGACAGGGAATCGACAGTCTTAAGGTGACGTGCAACAGATACAATCGCTGTAAAATCCATAAGAATCGAGTTGCTTCTGATATATCTCCGCAGTTCGTGGATAAAAAACGTCAAAATTGTCGTACGCCAAAGACGTATAAAACAAAAAATACGGGATTTTCACAAATGCGCCATTGAATTTTTATTTAATCGATAAAAGTCAGTCTTGTCCAGATAAGGCCAGGAAGAGGGGGGGGGGGGGTACGGCTCTGTCACGAAAAACGATGAAAAATAATTTTTTTGGCCCTAAGAAATTCTTTTTAATGTCGAAAATGTTCCTCTCTATCTAAATGATCTACTCTATTAAATTAAATTGCACTCGAAAATAAGCTTTCATGGTTGATATTTGATTACCTAATTTTTGCGAACGGTTCATTATGCTCCGGTTACGGTACATCATCTTGAAAATAAGTGAATGCATCAAATTGATCGTATTTTTACCAAAAGAGAAGAAAAATTCTTTTGTATAAATTCTCCAGGGGGCCGTCGCGTCCCACCCTTCTCTACATTGAGATTCACCCCTACGCCTTTGTGTTATGGACACTAATTAAACCGCGATCGTCGTCAATACCGCACATTCGTCAATAAAATATTTCAAGGTTTTCAGAAGTTTCAATGCATAGGTGATGATAATTCGATAGAAATCGACGAAGAAAGATAATTCCAAAAGTTCCGCTGCGAACCGTCGACATCATTGACCGTTAATTATGGTCTGTGCATTTGTTCCGTACCGTTTTTTCATCTTCCGGTATGGAACATGACGTGACACCGGGGCCGCAAGGTCGAGGGTCAACTTTTTAGCTGTCGCAAAGAATGCAACGGCAATCGAATCGTTAACGGAACATTGATCGGTCGATTATTCTTCATTTGTTCGATGATATTTCGTTCTGGACGAAATCGGTTCGATTCGACGAGCGCCGAGTCGCGATGAAGGTTATCTTCGGGCGGCGAAGATGTTAGGCAATGCATTGCCGGTGTATCAGGGGCATGCCAGCGAACATGTTTCCGCCGAAATCTGACTGACCTGATTTATGCCCGATCTGTCGATTCGCTTCTAGCATTTTGAATTGAAATTGCCGCAACCCGACGGATATCGTACAAGCGAGGTTACCCGATCGCCGCCATGTTTCGAAAACATCGTCGTCTCCGAAAAATCGTACCGGATTCCATTGCTCAGGCCACTGCTACTACTGCGAACGATAACTTCACGCGTTGGCGTACGTCATTCGCGTACGTTACCATCATTACATCTTCTTCATTGAACGAGCTCGCGCTAGACTAATACAATTGGCAACCATTTTTCGATCTATTCGACGTCGATCAATCCTATATCCATATTTATCAGCGCCGGCGCATCAACAAAAGGAAAGTATGCGTGGATCTTACGATAAGAAGAACGTCTATCGAATAGTTGCGTAAATTCGAATTCGATGATTTCAGATTAATTTGATTCCATCCATTAGCGAACCGAGGAGAGAAAACGAACGCCATCGATTCAAGTCACGTCAACTTTGAGTGAGACCAGAGTATGAATTTAGCGCGATGACGCTTCGGAATGTGCATTTTCGAATTCGAAGGCGAAATGTATCTGCGTCTGCACCCGAACAAGAAATATGTAAGGCAGAGACAAAGAGTGAGAAAACAAGGGAGAGCCAGAGAGAGCAAGAAAGAGGAAGGGAGGAAGGAAGGGGGGGGGGGAGGGAGGAAGGAAGGTAACGATGAGGAGAGGGAGGGCGGGAGGGAGGGAGGGAGGGCGGAAGAGGAAGAGGGAGACGGAGAGGGAGAGCGAGAGGGAGAGGGAGAGGGTTGGGGGGTTGGGAGGTAATAGACAGTTCAGGACATATCTCACAAAGTACCAAAATATAGAATAACAAGTAACACACTAGAATCATCGCCTGTGATGCATAACAAGTTGAAAATTGGATATGTGTACATAACTGTGTAACTCCCAATTTGTTCATCCAATTTGAATAACACTATAGATACGTGTTCCCCTTTGGCTGTATCATACTCCTGATTCAAGAAAAGGTTGAAAACCGATGACTCGGAGGAATCAAGGGGGGGTTTCGACCCGATTTGACGTGGCAGAGAGTCCCGTAACATTATAGCTTGAATATTGAACGATTTTTCGTCGTTGTAGTACTTGGGGTTACCAGTACAAACAAGGACAAGGAATCTCTAATGTTTGCTATGAGGTTGAGCGCCTAGTATCCGAACTCAAATTGGGGAAAAATGGTATCAAATAATCAGGTTAAAAAATAGTGAGGATTTTAATCGACGTTACAGTCGTAAAACAATTCCTTCCGACAGATATAGGCAGTCACTCCAATTGATTATAATAGAAGCCAATTTCTTTCTCAAAGAGAGACAGCGGGTGAATATGGTACACATCCATAAGACGTTCGGAACTGGTTCTCGCAAGGCGCAAGAATTGGAAGAAATCGGGGAGCATCGGGAGAGGTGGTCGTAGAGACACACGCGAAGATCCAGAAGACGATCAAATGTCGCGTCGATTGAGAAGTGACAACGATCGGGAGCACAAGCGTCAAAATGATCGAGCGACGGTGGGAAAGTGAGTTGTCGAGGGTGCCGACCTCGCAGAAGCGATCAACCCCTCGCGCGCGTGCGGAGCTTCGCGAAAGCGTGAGTGGTATCGGTCGGCGTCGGGTCGGTCGGTCGGACGGTTGACGGCTAGTAGCACACAACGCCGAGGTACCCGATACGATGGTGGTAGCCGGAGGCTATGGACGCGTCCGTCCTTTCGTCGTCCCGTCGATACGACGAGGCGTTGCAAACCGCGGCAAAAGGTGGGGGTGTCTACGCGTAAAGGTAGACATGACCGCTTTCAATGGCACGGGGACGGAGCTGCGTCGAGCGCGGAATTCGAAATGTCCAATCGCGCGTAGCGTTCGTCGTTTCGGCGGTCGCGTGTGCGTTTATCCGCGCGCGCGAGAGAGCAGTAGTAGAGCACGGATCCGAGTCAGCCGAGTGAGTTAGGTGACCGCTATAATTTTCGCTACCTGGCCTGGCTCGACGCCTCGGTCGTTGAACTCCACTCTCTTGCGCCGCGTAACCCATTTTGTAATAGCACACTTTGTTGAACCGGCACGGCGCACCGCCGTAGAGATCCTTTCTCGGCTGTCTCGCGCGCGCGCGCCTCGAACTCGCGATTTTCTTTTGCGCCACAAATCGACGCCCGGCGCGAATGGCCCGCTGCCTCTGGAGATCCAGCAACTTCCGGCCGCGTTTTCAAAAAGTTTTTCGCGCTGCGCAACGTGACCAAATGCGGCCCTGACGATCGTTTCTTCATTTTCATTGACCCTCTTTATTTCTTATATTTTCATTCGGTTCACGTCATTAGAATATGTATTGTCTATGCGTACTTAATTGTCCTGACCGATGGTCCAGAACTTTTCGACAGTCAATGTTCTCTTCCAGATTCCTCGTTTGTTTATTTTCTTTTTTTTTCCTTGTAACTTCGCGGGCACGGTCAATTTTACGCATTACGTAACGTTCGCCAAATTGTACCCTTCAAAGAGGCGTTTTTGCCGAGGCGTTCGAAGAAATCGAAGAGTTGAGAGATCGTAGCGGTCTGATCGTTTCACGTTTGAGGCCAACGACGCTCCGACCCGGTGGATTCAAAGCCCGAGGAGCTGAGGAGGTTCCGACTCGTTATCGACGTAATTTCGCTTATCGCTGTTCAATCGTCACCTTCGCGTGACTCGCTTCCGCGGATAGCGGAAATATAAATCGTCGCATGAAAATCGATTCCATGACAGATTGAATTTCACACATATCACAACGGTGACGAAGTTCTCTAATCGGATGAATTAATTGATAAGAAATTAGGAGCGATGAATCGTTCTTGGCAGCTTCGGCTCGAGTGATAACAGCATGTTACATCCATCGATATCGCGCGATGGTGGCAGTTTCTCTCGCGTAAATAATCACTGCTTTTCTGGAATTATATTTTGCTTTTCTCACATATATTTTCTGGAATCGCATTGATGGCATATTCACAATTCCCGAATCTATCATCGATAGGATCGAGGACAAGCCGTAGGTTTTCTCGGGAATTGAAAGTCATAGGTAATTCGGATCCACCACGTCGTGGGAACGCATGACTGCAATATATCTGTCAGAATCAACGCAAAATTTCGCTCAGTCGAGCCTGTGTCTCTCTATCTCTCTCTCCCTGTCTCCCTCTCTATTATCTATCTATTCTTCATGCTCTCCATTTGTTCGACAACTATTTCAATTTCATTTCATTTCCATTCTATCATGTATTCTCTACGCTTTACGATTGTTTAAACTTATGTTTACTTTGATTTTTCGGATCACTGTATAATCCACTGTCCAATATTGTTATGTATATGAATATCTATCTATCTATCTATCTTGATCGGATCCACCATCGGATTCACGACGATGGAAGCACGGAGTGTGAAAAACATAGTGCATGACGGACGCGCGAACGCGCGTGGTGTTGGCGTATCGAGAGCCTAGTTATTCAATAATATACGCGGATCGTAATTTTCGCGTGGAGTCGTTGCTCCACCGATGTGCTGCGTTACTTCGCGGAAAGGCACCGAGCTCAATGCCAATGTCGGCTACCCTTTCACCTTATATAACTCCTCACGAACATGCCGCAGATTGGTATGGGCGAGTACCTACATCGCCGTTTCATTATCGGTTACACGTTACACACGTTTGGTAACTGCGCGCGCGGACACAAACCTTCGTCAAGATTAGCGTCGCGTATATTTCTGTCCATGTCATACCTTGACAGCCTCGAAACACCGATCGTCAACGTCACATCTTCCGCTCGACGCAGAGACAAATTCAAGTAGCAAATGTTGGAGACATCTCGAAATTCGATGATCGATCGCCAACGAAACGGATTACCGCGACAAAGATACACTACTGGCGGGCCGACGAACAGTAGTTCGATTTCGTGACACTGTTCGATGTTCGTAGTAGCTTCAGTTGATCAAACTCGAGGATAACTCAAGGCCTTCGTTTAGCGTCGAATCCGCGAGCATAGGCAAGGCTAAAGTGAAGGGAATCTCACGGCTGATGGTTGGCCGTGACTTCAGTTAGTCGGCAGCCACAGCGCTTCAATGTAGAACGGTCAATGACACCGCGTCCGACGGGCCAACCATGGGCCAACCAGGAGTCGGTGTCTATTTCCCGTCGGTTATATTGTATCTATGTATCGGAGTTAGACAAGGCAGTATCGGTACGGTAGGACGCTACGAGCGACAATTTATCTGTTACCACCCGCCGAAGACGCATATCCGTCGTCGCGGAGTCACATCAGGACGAACGCCACGTTGCGACGTCGTCATGCCGATGATGATGATGATGATGATGATGATGATGATGATGGGAGAAAAAGAAGGAGGAGGAGGATGCATCTAGAAGAACAAAGTTTACGAAGGAAGCACGGGGAATGATCGATGTACGCGTTTGTTTCACGTCCTGTCGTTTAATTGATCGATCGATGAATTGTACTAAAAGATTTCATACGTGAACGATGCCGGGTCGTTAAGGAATACGCGACGCGAGGCTAACCGAGGCTAACCGAACGCGCTTTAGCCTAGACGTCGCACCACAAAGCCTAGTCGTATATACACGCAGACGGTGAACTATGAATTCACCGCTATGTCACATTAGTAGGCACCTGTAGTCGTTCATTGCCCTACCTTTAGCGTGCCAATTTTCAAAACGGCTTAAATATCTAGGCAACTGTCGAGTTCGCGTACCTGTAACACTTGCAAGGTTGTTGATCTCGCGCTCCTGTAGATTTCTTACACACGAGTTCGACATATTCTGTCGAAAGAAGTAAACCCGTATTTCTCACAGCAATGAAATGAAATGATCATCTATAATACAGTTGCAACCGAAACGTTCATAGTTTGTCCTTTTGCAAATGCGGAGAACTATTTTCTGCGCAGCGCAGATATTCGTTCGTGCTCGATGCTGATATTTTATCGACAAACAGACAATTTCTCTAAATAGTGGAATATAATGACGTTACTTTTTCGAGTCGGAGATGCGAGCGTATAATGCGGAATCGAACTGAACGACAGTTTCTGCGATCCATGGATCATGCTCTCATTTTATTGAAAAGATATCTTTGTTCCTCAGAAATATCTAACACCGATGAATTACGAGATGTACCGCATATGAGAAGGAAAACGACAACACGACTCGATGTTGAATGATTATTATGTGAGAATCGAATGGAAGAAAATGTATAACCGAAAAGAAACAACAATTTGCACTCGTTTATTGGCATTGGTGTGGTACGTATAACGGCTTACTGTATCAGATCCCCCCTCTCTACGATGGCCCACCTCAATAGTTTACCATTGTGCCGACGAGAAACTTTTCTCTGTCTCCCTCCCTCCCTCCCTCCCTCTCGCCCTCTCTCCCTCCTTCCCTCCCTCACTCCCCTCTCCGCCTCTCCCTCTCCCTCTCCCTCCTTCTCGACTTCTCTCCCTTTTTCTCTCACGCTCTCCCGCTCTGCCTCTCCCTCTCCGTCTCCCTCTCGCTCGCCCTCTCTCGCCCTCTCTCTCCCTCTCCCGCCCTCTCTCTCCCTCTCTCTATCTCGCTTTCCCTCTCTCTCCCTCTCTCTCCCCCTCTTTCTCACTCTCTCTCCCTCTCTTTCCCTCTCTGTCCCTCTCTCTCCCATGGTTCGATTTATTCTCCGATTACGCAAAAACGTTGCCCTCGAACCCTTCTACAGACATCTAGGTTGGCTGACTGTCGCGGATAGGCGGAAATATTTCATGGCGGTCGCTGCATTAAAAATTTTAGCGCAGGAGTGCCCGAGCTACCTCCTCCCGCTATTACCAAAATCAAGCGATGGCGTGGGAAGATCGTAGCGCCCCTCACAAATGCAGCCACCTCTATATTTAACATGCCAACCCCGGTCACTGCCACGTACGATCGTTCATTCAGCATGCAAACCATGAGAATCTGGGATTCAATTCCAGCGCATGTCCGTTCGAAACCCTCGACTAGTGCCCCCGGAGGTGCAGTCTATGAGTACCTTCTTCGGACCTGTGGTCGCAAATCCGACAGTTATTGCACCACGGATCCGTGCCTGACCCAGGCTTCGAATGTTTTCCCCTGAATATACCATTCACTCCTGTTCGAATTGTTTTCTGTTTGAAGTGTTTCTTTGTTTTGTTTTTTTGTTCTGGTCACCAGCTGTCCAGATGCCAACACTACGCACAGTGGTGTTGGCGTTTGCTTATCCATGCGCAACTATCACTATCACTACCTTCATACCCAATGTGTCACTGCTACCCATGTTGCAATATGATTGTCTTGCCTCGTCGAATTTGAGTTATTTAAGTATTTATACCGTGCCTGTACATGATATGTAAGTCATATTCTTTGTTTTCCCCGTCTGTGCTCAGTGGTAATCGGTCCACTTGGATCTTACCGAGATGAACCAAGTTGCAATCAATCCCTCCCCCTCCTCCCTCTCCCCCTCTCCCCCTCCCTCCTGCCCCTCCCTCCCCCCTCTCCCCACACTCTCCCCCTCTCCCCTTTCCCCCCTCTCCGCCGCTCCCCTCTGCCCCTCTCTCCCCTCTCCCTCTCCCTTCTTCCCCTGTCCCCCTCGCCTCACTCCCCCTCGAGAGCGGTGAGGGAGAAAAAAGGAAGACGAGAAAGATAGATAGATAGATAAATGGATAGATAGATAGAGAGAGAGAGAGAGAGAGGAGAGAGAGAGAGAGAGAGAAAGAGAGGGGGAGAGAGAGAGAGAGAGGGAGGAAGCGAGGGAGGGAGGGAGGGGAGCGAGGGAGGGAGGGAGGGAGGCGGGAGGAGGAGGGGCAGGGCGGAAGGGGGGTGGGGAAGGGTAGAGTGAGGGGGGGATAGATGGAGAGAGGGAGAGAGAGGAGAGGGAGAGAGAGAGAGAGAGGGAGAGAAGGAGAGAGGGAGAGAGAGAAAGAGGGAGAGGGGGAGAGACGGAGAGGGAGAGAGGGAAGAGAGAGGAAGGGGGAGAGAGAGAGAAAGGGAGAGAGAGAGAAAGGGAGAGAGGGAGAGAGAGAGAGAGGGAGAGAGGGAAGAGGAGCGAGGGAGAGAGCGAGAGAGGAGGAAAGGAAGAGAGGGAGAGAGAGAGAGAGGGAGAGGGGGAGAGAGGGAGAGAGGGAGAGAGCAAGAGAGGGAGAGAGAGGAGAGAGGGAGAGAGAGGGAAACGAAGAGAGAGAGAGAGAGGGGGGGGGGGAGGGAGAGAGGCAGAAAGAGAGAGAGCCGACATATCGAT
Source organism: Arge pagana (assembly GCA_963969455.1). Lineage (NCBI taxonomy): Eukaryota > Metazoa > Arthropoda > Insecta > Hymenoptera > Argidae > Arge > Arge pagana. The sequence continues at coordinate 12,082,018 of OZ018310.1, read as the reverse complement.
GCGACATATCGATGTTCCGCTCCTCGAGAGCCGCGCGGAAAGAATCCTGAAGCGAGTTCTCTTTATCCTTGCCAATGACCGACGACCATGTACCGTAGTACGAGAGGTTAACGCCACCTTGTCGAGGCATCGTATCGATGCAACGGTCATCGTTTGCGGTTGCGTCGACGGTCAACGAGGATGAGGTAACTCTTGTTTTCACGGCGAAACAACCTTTTTTTCGCTTCGACGAATTTACATTTCGCGAGCCGATTCTCCGGTTGCATCGGAAATGCAGAACGACCCTTGAACGCTCCGCGTGCACGTAGTGCCGAATGGTTTCCGCATAGTCGAGTAATGATTCACGGCTCGGCAGTTCTTCCACTTTTTTGCTTCGCTGGATAACTGTGAGACGCGCCCGGCGTTCGTTCTTTCAAGCCAAGCGTAATCGTCCCGAAAACGTCGGGTTTGCGCATTGATTTCAAAGTCGATTGTTTGAGGCGCGTGATTTTTCCATCTTTCCTACAAACTTGCTACGGACCGAACATGCTACGGTGACCTTGTCATCCAAGCACCATCCAAGCTGTTAACCCAAAGTCGGTCGGCTGCTCGGTTGCATAACACTCGCGAGCCCCCCGCGACGCCATGATTTACCCGCAAACGCAAC